>PVJS01003295.1:0-59246 GCA_004027185.1 Glis glis
CCCCAGCCCTATTTTTTATTCTTTCTTTCTTTCTTTCTTTCTTTCTTTCTTTCTTTCTTTCTTTCTTTCTTTCTTTCTTTCTTGCAGTACCAGAATTAAACCCAGAGCATTCTACCTCCGAGCTACACCCCTGGCCCTATTTTTTATACTTTATTTTGAAACTGGGTCTCGCAAAGTTGCAGAGGGCCTCACTAAGTAGCTGAGGCTGGCCGCAAACCTGCAACCCTCCTGTCTCAGCTTCCCAAGTACTGGGATTACAAGCATGAGACACCATGCCCAGCTAAAGCAGGTCTTTTCAATCTTCCCAGAAGAGAAAGGAAATGGGATTGGAAAGACAACTTCAAAGCCAAGTGTACTCGGGGAAATGCCCATGTCCAAGTTGAGAACATTAGAAGGGTGAAAACAATCTTAAACACCCTTTGAAGTAAGAACAACGTTGATTCTTAAGATGTGTAAGCATTGCTCTTAAAAGTAGCACTGGATAAGGGCCCATCTTGTGAACCATGGAAGGGAGGAAATATCTGATGTGTGCTCATATTAAAATACTTCATTACTATTCTCTTAATAACTCTGTTGAGATGTACTCAACAGAGTTGAGATGTTTAAGCCTAACTCTTGATGTAATACGGGAAAAAGAGGAGAATTCTGTGACCTCACCTTCCTCGGGCATTTGGACAACTAAAGGGAATAAAAAGAAAACCTACAAGAAGCAAATGTAGAAGTTTTGTTAGTAGGAATAATTCCTTTATTTGGAGTCTCTAAGTATGTTTTTTAGAAATGAAACAATACCTTTAGGAATAAAGTTAAGTTTATGTGGGAAGGTTTATCCAGGGGACAATTTGGGTGGGGGGGTTAGTGAGCTTGTATACTGCCACTATTACTAATGTGGCTTTTAGGATACTTAATTCAATATTAATTAGGATAGTTAATTCAATTAATTAATTGAATAGTTTGATTACTTTTATTCCTAATATTAAATTAATTAAAATGGAACCAGGTGTTTATCCAGAACGATTCATCCCATCAATTAGACATCAGTTCATAAAATTTCTTCTCAAATTTGAAAATCCTGGATTTTTAAAGATGAGTTAATACCTTACCTTGAAGGAAAAACCATTTACATTTGGAAATTTGAGGGCAAGTTAGCCAATAATAATAATGCTTTCCATAAAAAGTATAAAATAGTCCCATATAAAATGAATTTGCTCTTTAAAAAGAGAAATATGTCATCTAATTTAGAACAACTTTTCCCAAAGCAAAACCTAGGACCCCTGAATGCCCTAAATTTAATGGGTTTGTCCTGTAGGTACTGGAGGCTTCATGTAGTATCTCCAGAGACTGAGAAAAAATTATTTTGCCAGGTGAATAGTTGCTACCCCAGAAAGCTGGGGCTATATTAAATTTCACTAGTTAAGATATTGCTTTTGTAATAGCAACTACAATTATGTAAAGTTCCTTCCTTCCTTCCTCCCTCCCTCCCCTTCTCTTTCTTCTTCTTCTTCTTCTTCTTCTTCTTCTTCTTCTTCTTCTTCTTCCTCCTCCTCCTCCTCCTCCTCCTCCTCCTCCTCCTCCTCCTCTTCTTCTTCTTCTTCTTCTTCTTCTTCTTTTGGTAATTCACAATCATTCTTCAAGATCCCAGGAGCAGTCTAGCAGGGTTCTTCTTCAATAACTTCCTAGCTCTGCCAACTGAGAGGCTGTAAATCATGAATTCTCACTTTGGTGATTCCAGTCAATTTTCTGTTGACCTGACGTATGCTTTTTCCAATTATACAGATCGAGTAAGAGATGTCGGCTGCACATCCACTATCCACTTTGTTCCGGAGAATTTTCATTAGTCACAACCACAGATTTCTGCAGGTCAGAGCATTGACTGCCACTCCATGTCTGCGGCTGATTATGGTAATTGCAACCACCTTTCCTGTGAGGGATAAGCACTACCACATGGCCTTCCCCACTCTACAGTTGCACAATTCCCATTAACACCAGAGAGCCCGATACAAGGGTAGCATCCAGCTTTTATTTGCAGTTCACCAAAGAGTGCTACCATTGATAGAGCTCTTCAAGGACGCTGTTGTCTCCTTGTGACTTTTCTTAATTTTTGTATTACCTTGATGGGAATAGTTTTGGTTTTCTGGTAATTTCTGATGAATGTGGAAGATGTGTAGATTGTCTATAATAAATCTACCTCAAGAGTCTCAATTCTAGTATTTGGGAAGCTGAGACAGGAGGGCCATAGTTTTGAGGCCAGCCTCAGCAACTTAGCAATACCCTCAATAACCTCAGTGAGACCCTTTTTCTGTTTTTCTTTTCTTCAGGACAATTAATTTATTTTATTGGTGCATTGTAATCATACATCTTGATGGGTGTCAGGGTGGTAGAAGTATACATGTACACAATGGTCCATTAGCCCTCCCCCAATTCCCACCCCCATTCCCTCCCTCCTTCTCATGCTCAGCATAGTAGTTGACTTTGATAAGTTTGTGTATGTACATCCTGTGTATTAGGGTGTTTTCCTCTTCCCCCTTCCCATCTCCCTCAGTTAGGTCACCTTCTTTACTCATCGAAGGTTTTCTCCATCTTTGTCTGGAGTCCCTCCTATGCCCTCTTCTCCCTAGCTTCCACATATTAGGGAGAGCATCCGACTTTTCACTTTTTGTGACTCACTAATCTCACTTAGTATAATGTTCTCTAATTCCATCCATTTCCCTGCAAATGATGTAATTTTGTTCTTCTTTATGGCTGTGTAAAATTCCATTGTGTACATATCCCATAGTTTTGTAAACCATTCATCTGTTGATGGACATTTTGGCTGGTTCCATAGTTTGGCCATTGTGAATTGTGCAGCTATACATATAGATATGCATGCATTAGTCTGGTAGTGTGTTTTCCGTTCTTTTGGGTAGATACCTAGAAGTGGTATTGCTGGGTCATATGGCAGGTTCATTCCCAGTCTTCTGAGGATCCTCAACAATCCCACCAACAGTGTATTAGAGTTCCTAGTTCTCCACATCCTCACCAGTATTTGTTATTGTTTGTGTTTTAATGATTGCCATTCTAATTGGGGTTGGGTGAAATCTCGGGGTAGTGTTGATTTGCATCTCTCTGATTGCTAATGATGTTGAACATTTTTTTCATACATTTATTTACCATTTGTACTTCTTCCTTTGTGAAGTGTCTATTTAGTTCATTTGCCCATTTTTTAATTGGGTTATTTGTTTTTTGGCAGTGAGTTTCTTGAGTTATCTGTATTAGATATTAGTCCTCTATTAGAGGAGTAGCTGGCAAAAATCTTCCATTATGTTGGCTCACTGTTGAGGTTCCTGATGGTTTCCTTTGCTGCACAGAAGCTCTTCAGTTTTTAATGCAATCCCATGTATTGATTCTCTTTTTAACTTCTTGTGTCTTTGGGTCTTGTGGAAGTTTTTGCCTGTTCCTATGTGTTGAAGAGTTGGACCTATGCCCTCTTCAAGTAGCTATCAGGTCTCTGGCCTAATTTCCAAGTCTTTGATCCATCTTGAATTGACTCTTGAGAAGGGTGAGAAGGTGGGGTTTATTTCCATTTTTCTGCATGTGGTTTAACCAGTTTTGTCAACACCATTTGTTGAAGAGGCTATCTTTTTTCCAGTGTATGTTTTTGGCTTCTTTGTCAAAAATCAATTGGTTGTAAGTGTGCGGATTTGTTTCTGAGTCTTCTATTCTGCTCCATTGGTCTTTGTGTCTACTTTTGTGCCAATTCCATGCTGTTTTTATTACTATGGCTCTGTGGTATAGTTTGAATTCAGGTATTGTGATGCCTCCTGCATGGTTCTTGCTGCTTACTACTTTGGCTATTTTGTTTTTTTTTACTGTTCCAAATGAATTTAAGGACTGATTTTTTCATGTCTGTAAAGAATGACCTTGGTAATTTAATGGGTATTGCATTGAATCTGTAGATCACTTTTGGAAGAATGGCCATTTTGATGATATTTATTCTGCCTATCCAAGAGTATGAGAGGTCTTTCCATCTTCTAAGATCTTCTTCGATTTCTTTTTTCAGTGCTTTGTAATTTTCCTTGTAGAGGTCTTTTACATCCTTGGTTAGGTTTATTCCTGAGTATTTTATTGTTTTGGGGGATATTGTGAGTGGAAATGTTTTCTAAATTTCTTTTTCAGTGGATTTATGGTTGGCATATAGAAAAGCTTCTGATTTTTTAAGATTGATTTTGTATCCACTTTTCTGAATTTGTTGATCAGTTTTATAAGTCTTTTGGTTAAATTTGTTGGGTCTTCTAAGTATAATATCATGTCATCTACAAATTGAGAGAGTTTCATTTCTTTTTTTCCTATTTGTATTCCTTTGATTTCCTTCTCTTGCAGTATTGCTCTGGCTAGGGTCTCTACTACTATATTGAAAAGGAGTGGTGAAATTGGACATCCTTGTCTTGTTCCTGTTTTTAAGGGGAACTCTCATAGTTTTTTCCCATTCAACATGGTGTTGGCTGTGGGCCTATTGTATACTGCCTTTATGATATTGAGGTATGTTCCTTCTATTCTGATTCTCTGCAGTGTTTTTTATCATGAATGGATGTTGGATTTTTTCAAATGCTTTTTCAGCATCTATTGAAATGATCATGTGATTTTTGTCTTTAGTTCTGTTTATATGGTGGATTACATGGATTTTTTTAACAGGCTGAACCAGCCTTGCATCCCTGGGATGAACTAACTTGGTCATGGTAATGATTTTCTTGATGTGGTTTTGAATGCATGTTGCTAGTATTTTGTTTAGAAGTTTTGCATCTAAGTTCATCAACGATATAGGCCTGTAGTTTTCTTTTCTTGAGCTGTCTTTATTTGGTTTTAGTATTAATGTGATGTTAGCTTCATAGAATGTATTTGAGAGAGTCCTGTTTCCTTCTATTTCATAGAATAGATTGAGGAGTATTGGAATTAGTTCTTCTATAAAGGTTTTATAAGATTCACCTGGGAAACCCTCTGGATCTGGGCTTTTCTTTGATGGTAGGAGCTTCATTGCTACTTCAATCTCTTTGATTGCTATTGGTTGATTTAAATTTTCTATATCACTTGATTCAAATTAGGAAGGTTGTACATGTCTAGAAATTTCATCTAGGCTTTCCATTTTATTGGAATATAGTTTTTCAAAGTAGTTTCTGATAATCCTCTGGATTACTGTGCTGTTGGTGGTAATATCACCTTTTTCATCTCTTATTTTAGTAATTTGGGTTGATTCTTTCTTTTGGTTAGGTTGGCTAGTGGTTTATCTATCTTGTTTATTTTTTCAAGGAACCAGCTTTTGGTTTTGTTGATTTTGTATTTTTTTATTCTCTATTTCATTGATTTCTGCTCTTATTTTAATAATTTTCTGTCTTCTACTGGCTTTGGGGTTAGACTATTCCTATTTTTCAAGGGCTTTGAGGTATGTCATTAGGTTATTTATTTGGTGATTTTCTGTTCTTATGTGAGCATTCAGAGCTATGAATTTTCATCTTAATACTGCCTTCAGAGTGTCCCAGAAATTTTGATATGTTGTGCCTCTGCTTTCATTTGTTTCTAGGAATATCTTAATTTCTCCCCTTATTTCTTCTGTGACCCATTCCTCATTCAGCAGCGTGGTGTTTAGTCTCCACGTGTTTATGAGGTTTCTCTGGGTCTTCTTATAGTTGATTTCTAGTTTCATTCCATTCATATCACATGTTTTGAACTTACTATCACTCACTTTGTGGCCTAGGATATGGTCTATTTTAGAGAAGGTTCCATGAACAGCTGAAAAATATGTGAATTCAGCTGTAGTTGGGAGGAATATTCTGTATGTTTCTACTCAATCCATTTGGTTTATGGTGTTCCTTAGGTCTGAGGCATCTTTAGTGACCTTTTGTCTTGAAGATTGATCTAGTGGTATGAGAGGGATGTTGAAGTCTCCCAATATTATTGTATTGGGATCTATGTGTGACTTAATGTCATGAAGAGTTTCTTTTATGAAAGTGGTTGCACCTATGTTTGGAACATAAATGTTGACTATTGCTATTTCTTCTTGCTGGATTGTTCCTTTTACCAGCAAGAAATGACCTGCTTTGTCTCTTCTGATAAGTTTAGGCTTGAAGTCTAAAATGTCTAATATCATAGTTGCTACTCCTGCTTGTTTTCGAGATCCATTAGTGTGGATTACCTTGCTCCATACCTTTACCTTTAGTTTGTGAGTATCTTTACCTGTAAGGTGTGTTTCTTGCAGGCAGCATATAGATGGATTGTGAATTTTTTTTTTTTGCAGTACCAGGGGTTGAACGCGGGGGTGTTCTACCTCCGCGCTACGCCCCCGGCCCCATTTTTTATACTTATTTTTGAAACCGGGTCTCACAAAGTTGCGGAGGGCCTCACTAAGGAGAGAGAGAGAGAGAGACAGGGAGAGAGAGAGAGAGAGAGAGAGAGAGAGCTGAGGCTGGCCGCGAACCTGGATCCTCCGGCCTCCGCCTCCCAATGGATTGTGATTTTTAATCCATTTTGCCACCTTCCGTCTTTTGATTGGGGAGTTGAGGCCATTTATATTCAGTGTGACTACTGAGAGATGAGTTTTAACCTAACATTTTGAGTTTTAATTTCTGTTTGAGGTAGTGTTTGTTCTTCTTTCCTTGTTTGTTTGATGGAAATCATTGTTTCTCTGGTTCTGGTGTTTATTATTTCTTCTTTGTAATTAATCTCTGAGTATTTTCTCTAGTGCTGGTTTGGAAGACATAAAGTCTTTCAGCTTCTGTTTGTCGGGGAAGGTTTTTATTTCCCCATCAAATCTGATATATATCTTTGCTGGGTAGATAAATCTTTGCTGGAAATTGTTTTCTTTCAGAATTTGGAATATGTCACTCCAGATACTCCTGGCTTTCATGATTTGGTTTGAAAAGTCTGGAGTGATTGGTTTGTCTCTGAATGTTACTTGGTCTTTTACTCTCATTGCCTTTAAGGTTCTCTCCTTAGTCTCTACGTGAGTCAATTTGACTATTATGTGATGTGGTGAACCTCTTCTCTGATCTTGCCTATTAGGGATTCTGTATGTTTCCTGTACCTGTGTGTCAACCTCTTTGTCTATGGATAATTTTCTAATATTACTTCTCTGAATAGATTTTTGATTCCTTTGGTTTCAGCTTCTATTCCCTCTTCTATGCCGATTATTCTTAGGTTTGCTCTTTTAAGATTGGTCCAAGATCTCTTCAATGTCCCATTCATGCTGTCAAATTGTTTTTTCTAATTTATATAGTATGCGATCATTTTCAGAGAGGTCATCTTCTAAGAGTGAGATTCTGTTTTCCATGCAGTTTTGTCTATTGTTGATAGTTTGTATCGATGCCTTCATTTCAATTATTGCATCCTTTACTTCCTTCAGAGCTTCTTTTTGATTCCTGTTCAGGGTGTCAGATTCTTTGTTTATTTGATCCTTCATTACTTTCAAGGTCTCTCTGAATTCCTTTTGGAAATCCTGTATCATTTCTACTATTAAAGTTCTGAATTGTCCTTCTGACAATCTTTGCACTTCTGTTGGCGGGTTCTGTTGTTGTGGAATTGTAGGAGCTCATTGTTTCTTTGCTATTTTTCCTTCTCATGATTTTAGATTTCTTAAGTTTATATCTTTGTTGCTTTTGGTAGCTCTCTTTCACTCTATGTTTCCTATGTCTAATTTCGCTCCCTTTATAGTATCGTATTCTGGAGCTAGATATTTGCTACTAGGTGAGCCTTTAAAGTGAAGAGTCTTTACTGAATGGTTATTCTCAGCTCTTTGTTGTGTGTTTATTACCCTTTAAAACCAGAACTCCGTGTTTTCCACAGAGAAGGCTGGGTTGGTCTAATTTTTCCCCAGGTACCATGACTGTGTGTTCTGTGGTGATCCCCTGGAACCCTGCAAGGGTGCTGTGACCTGCGGGCTGTAGTTCTAGCCCACTTGAATGTCACCAGGGGCTGTCTGCTTATCCATGCATCTACTGTGCCTTATAGCAGACCCCACTCCCACCTCCACAGGGGCGATCCGCAAAGTCTCAGACTCCATGAGTCCCTGTGGCCACACTGGGTGGTTTCCCCCTGGGGTGGCTCATTAACTTACAGTCTTGTTGAGCACAGCTCTTAATCTCTAGGGGAGCAGGTGGGCTCAGCCACTGCTGCAGGTTCTGGTCAGGTTTCTGGGCATTTGGGTCTCTGCTGAGTGTGCAGCAAATTGCTGCTCACTTTCATTGCTAATGATCTGCAGTTGCTGGATTTACAACAGGTCACTGGGTTCTTTGTTGGTGGCCTGCAGAAGCTGCAATGCCGGTAACCGCTGGAGCAGCCTGACCAAGATGGTGTCGCTGCCGCTGCTGCCAATGCCGCAGTTTGGGCCTCTTTCCAGCATGGAGTGAGTTGGTGCTTGCTTTTGTTGCTGCTGATCTGCAGTTGCTGGATGTACAAGTCGCTGGCTTCTTTGTTGGTGGCATGTGGAATCCGCAGTGTCGGTAGCCACTGACGCAGTTTGGCCAAGATGGCGCCACTGCCATTCCCTAGGTAAGGTGCTTGGAGCTTTTTACTGTCCTCTGTTTTGTCTTCTGGCTTTGATTCCATTGTGCTTCAAATTTTTCGTTGTTTAGTTCAATTTTTTGTTCCTTTTCTTCTCTTGTCGAGAAGCTGCTTTCATCGCAATTGAGATCCAAGTCTCAGAGAGATCGCAACGTGGTGTCTCCCTCAGTCGCCATCTTGGAATCAAGATCCTGTTTCAAAATTTTAAAAAATCTAAAAATGACTATGGGTGTAGCTTGGAGGCAAAAAGCCCCTGAGTTCAATCCCAAGTAACTCCTTCACCTCCCCAAAATGTCAATTATCTAAACCTTTGGATTCTTTCTTTTACATTTGGGTAAGGAAGTTCTAGCATCTTGACATTATGAAATGTTGATTTTCATTGAATCCAGGTTCCACCAACCAACAAAGGAAACTAATAGAGATACTTAAATCTTTTTGACTGGCACACTAAATTCAAAATACTGGGTAAGTGCATCTCTATGGTAAAGTTAGCTCAGTTCACCCTTATATTTTCTCTACTTCAATATAACTCTTAGAAAACATCATGACACAACTTATCAGGTTCCTGATGATGCAATTTTCAAAGATCCTTTGAATCTTTTGATGCATACTTTGTCTCCTCTGAAGAGAGGCTTAGTAATTCTCTACCTTTGGGTTGCTGGGATCTAGCTCTAATTATGAATACAGAGTCAATGAGAGATATTGGGGATGGGTCTTATGAAGAATGTTATTTATTTGTGAGTCAAAACCCAAATGAGGTCATTGATAGTTCTTTATGCTTGTAAAGATTATTTTTTTTCAGAGCAGGAAGAGAGGCTACTTCTTCAGGTGAAACAATCTTGGGTTGCTTTGGGGAATCAAAGTTCACACCTTCAAATCTACACCCAAATCTTCATACAAGTCTCACCGTCCCACTTCTCAAACAATGCTTTAACCTTATCATAAGGGCCTTGTTAGTGTACATTTATAAAATATAGGAATTTGGCAGAGTGTCGTGGCGCATGCCTATAATCACAGTACTTGGGAGGCTGAGACAAGAGGATTGCAGGTTCAAAGCCAACCTTAGCAACTTAGTAAGACCCTGTTTTCAAATAAAAAATAAAATAGGGCTGGAAGTGTAGCTCGAAGGTAGAATGTCCCTGGGTTCAATGTATATTTGGCAAACCCTCAAATATGTCTTCTCTGTAGTTACTAGGTATAAAGTATTCTTTTAGAGTCATTGCAGGAGATTTCTAGTGCTTGAATAAAGTTTTGAGGCTTAAATTTAAGTCTCTGTGAGTATCCTTTTTTGATTTATTCCCCTAAATACTCATAGCCACCCCTATCGTCTTTTAAATTACCCTATTGTTATAGAAACTGAATGCAAAAGCCATATGATAACTGGCCCTCTGTCCCATGCCAGCACTGACAATAACCTGAATAAATATAATGCCATGGGATTCCATTTTCCTCTGGAACACCATGAATGTATCAAATATTTTGACCAAGCAGTTCTAGAATGATAAACTGAGAGTCTACTTTGTGTGGTTACAACTGGTGTTAAGTACTTTATCAGTCAGAATCCCCAGGAGAAACAGACTTCTCCCAGATGGTCTCAACGAGGATATTTTAATGAAAGACTATGTATGAATGTGTGTGTAGGGGAAAGTGAGTCATCTGTAGACTAACATCAGTAGGAATGCATCCAGCTCCTGGGACCAGAAGGTCGAAGTGTGACCTTTTGAGCCTAAGGGAGTCTAAAGGGAACTAGAATTATGTAAAAGGGTTCACCTGGTGGAAGATTTGGTTTTGAAAGGTTGGAACTAGTGCTAAATATACCTGCCAAGGCATGGACACATCAGGGAAGAAATATTCTATTCTCTCTCCTTGCATTCTCCAAGCTCTTG
This sequence comes from Glis glis, assembly GCA_004027185.1. NCBI lineage: Eukaryota > Metazoa > Chordata > Mammalia > Rodentia > Gliridae > Glis > Glis glis. Next base: position 10,413 of record PVJS01003295.1, read on the forward strand.
TGAGTGTTTCCCTTAGCTGAGCCAAAGTAGAAACTAATCAACAAGGGAAACCAGGAGATATGGTCCTTGCGGGTCAGCCTGCTGGCCATGGAATAACAGAGGAGAAAGGAAAGATTGGTCTGTGAAGGGATATGGAGATGGGGAGAGCTACAAATGGAGAACTATTAACAAAGGTAATTATCTCACATATCATCTCATTTTATCCTTGTACAACTGCTATCTGTTTTTCCCACATTTTATAAAAAAGGAAAGGATATTAGTCAGCTTTGTGTTCCTACAACAAGACACATGATGCAGGCTACTTATGAAGAAAAGGTTTATTTTGATCATGGTTCTGGAGGTTCAGGTCCAGGCTTTGTCAGTCCCAATTGTTTGCGCCTCTGTGTGAGTGCTAACATCTCAAGCCAGGAAGAAGAGAAAGATGAGTTGGAGTCCCTTGGTCCTCTCTGAGGGTGTGCTCCCAATAACTTAAGGACCCCCTATGAGGCCTTACTTCTTACAGGTCCATAGCACGTTCCAGTACTAATACCCAGGAGACCAAGCCTTTCACACATGGGCCTTTGGACATTCAACATCCAAACTATATCAGAAAGTGAGGGTAAAAGTGACTAAGTTGTTTAAAATCACATAGTTAGTAAACCATCAAGCCAAGGATGAGACCAGACCTACCTAGTGTGTATTTATATTCTTCCTCTGCTGTACCATATATGGCTTTGCAAATGAAAAAAAATATTTAAATTGATGGAGTTGTGAAGCGGAAGGGTATAAATAAAACAAATTTTTTACAGACCCTTCCTTCCTTCCTTCCTTCCTTCCTTCCTTCCTTCCCTCCTTCCTTCCCTCCTTCCTTCCCTCCTTCCTTCCCTCCTTCCTTTCTTCTTTCTTTCTTTCTTCTCCTTTCTTTCTTGTGATGCTAGGGATCAAACCCCAGGTTTAGGCATGCCAGGCAAACACTCTACCTCTGAGCTATATCACCAGCCCTACACTTACTTTTTAAATAGAATTTATCACAATTTGAAATTGTTTATAAGTTAATCATCAATTTCCTTCACTAGAATGTAAGGCTCATAAGGACAAGGAATTTATTTTTCTTATACATGACTATATTCTTGGTGCCAAGATCAGTACACAACATTTAATACATTCTCAAAAAAATTTGTTGAATGAAAAATAAATGAATAAAGACATGTGTATATTCCTTGGGGAAACTGAGAGCACAGAACTGTATCCTGAAATATTAAATTTGCCAGTAATCCTGAATACCACCCAACCTTTCCTGAATATTTCCAGGAAAAGGTATATATCAAATATATAGGTATCAACTTGTTAAGTACTTCAGTAGTTACAGTTAGACCTCTACTAAAGATAATCAATTCTCAGTTTGTTCCAAGGTTTTACTTCTATAATGACTACATTAATGTTTTAAAGAGCTATTAAAAACATTAAGTTATAATTATCTCTCTTATTTAAGATAAAAGCCACTTGTTCCTTCAACTTTTCCTCCTATATACTGATTTTCAAATAAGTTACACTTTTAGATGTCTTCTTCCACACATAGTCCAATTTTTCAACAGTTTTCTTAAAATGCCAAAACTTGATAGCATGAACTTAATATAATACTCCATATGTTGACTGACTACTCAAAAGCAAAGTAGGATAACTGCCTCCTTTATTTTAGGAAACAGCTCTCAATCTATCAGTAAAAACAATTTCCATCATAGCCGTTTCCTGTTGTTGATTCAAATTGAACACACAAGGAGCTAAGAGCATTAAACTGTTTCCATGAAAACTCCTCTGAGGCTGAGACAGGAGGATCACAGTTTCAAAGCCAGCCTTGGCAACTTAGTGAGGCTCTCAGCAACCTAGTGAGACTGTTTCCAAATAAGAAATAAAAAATCAGGCTGGGGGTGTAGCTTGAAGGTAGAACGCCTCTGGGTTCAATCCCCAGTACCAAAAAAAAAAAAGAAGGAAGGAAGAAAGGAAGGAAGGAAGGAAGGAAGGAAGGAAGGAAGGAAGGAAGGAAAGAAAAACAGAAAAGAGAAAACTCCTCTTAAATAAAATTCAAGTTCTTTAGAGATATCACAAATTTTTGCTTGCCTTCGTGGTCTCTTGCAAGCCACCGTGAGGAGAATATGCTTTGGGTAGCTCTGGTCCTAGGAGTATGTGTAGACACACAGAGCCCACTTGCAGCCAACAAGAAGCCGGGAGCCAAGCACACCCAACCCTCAGCCTGCAGCAGAGTCATCCAACCACAGACCTGCGAGTACACATTTGTGGCTCTCATGCACCAAATTTCTGATTGGTTGGTTATACAGTGTTGTAGTCACTATAACTGATTGGTAAAGTTACCTTGGACTTGGGAAACAAAATAAATGCCCAAAGAAGAGATAAGGAAAGACAAGGTTAGGGGTGATATGAGGAAAGGAGCCTAAGAGAGAGATGAGTCATCAAAAGGAACCAATGTCCCCATTACCTTCAGTTTTTGGCCTTCTCTCAAATACTGGATTAAATGAATGGTTAGCACCCATACTAAAATTCTAGTTTTCAGGATATCCATGAATGTGAGTAGTAAATAAAAGATGACTAGTGGCAAAGGAAAGGTCGAGTTTTCCTGGGGATCAGTTGGGAGACGAAGGGCAGGCAGACATGGGCTGTGGTTCAACCTGCATGAGTCAGCCTTTCCAGGGAAATTCAGTGTGCCTCTCAATCAGGTTGACATGTGAGAGACCCATTATAGAGTACAGTATATCTGCTTCTGATATCCCCATCATATGCCACAGAGAAGATAATATGAACTTGGAAAAGAAATAAAAGGAAAAGACGGCATTCTTCTCTTGGGAAAAAAAAATCTGAAATTTGCTGTGAGTTGAAGCTTTACTTTGGAAATCTATTTTCTCTCTCCTCCTAGGGGAAACTGAATGGAAGAACTAATCCACTATTTGTAAAACTGGGAAATTAGAAATTTATTCTTTAATGCTTCTATGGATATATAACTAATGAGAAATAAATCCAGTTACATTCTTTAACTCCTGCCCCCGCCCCCAAGAGCGATGGTGCTAATTTAGCATGACCTGCTGTCAGCTCAGGAAATTTCCACCCTGAGATTTCCCTAGCAGAGTCAAAATCAGTCACAGTCAAAAACAGATAAAGATTGTTTTTATGAGAGTGCCTGAAACTGCATTTAAATTCTATCTTTAAAAGTTGCAAAGTGCTTGGCTAATGATTTTCCATAGTGTCATTTTTAAACTATTTTGGCATGCTCTATGAATAGTACATACATTTACTGTTCAAAAAATTAATAAAAAAGCATTATATTTCTTGGAACAGAGTATCTCTAAGAAAGCAAAAATCTATCCCAGTACCCAGACGTTATCCAGCTTATTAGGGGTAACAGACTTAGGCCAGGGTAGATCTTTGCCTGCTGTAGATTAGGAGTGAAACAGGAATCTGAAACAGGATGTCCTCTCACGCAAAATAATGACATGGGTTCCAGGTGGAAGGAACACTGGGTGGATTTTGGAAATGTCTCCACTCCTTTTCCCCAGCTGAGTTAGCAACACATTTTCCAAAGATGTTCTTTCTGTATAATTCTGGGCCTAATATGAGAGTCTCAGGATCCATCTATTTTCTCTTTTCATTTTTTTCCTCTGAATTCTGTTAGACTGTTCAAGGAAATCCTGTGAAGAGGCAGAGACAACACATTTTGCAGATGGAGTTGTGAAGAAGGTATGGGCCCATTATTAATTACATGGTGTTCTGGTTTGGATCTGGTATTACGCCTTCAGATCTCTCACACTGAAGGTTTTGTTGCCAATACAACAATATTCGGAGGTGGGGCTCTGGGAAGTGATTGGATCCTGAGTGCTCTGACTTCATTGCTGGATTATTCCATGGAGGGATTCATGGTGGATGACACTGGGAAGCAGTGAAAACCACAGGAAGTGGGGCCCAGTTGGAGGAAGTAGGTCACTGGCGGTGTGCCCTGGAAGGGTGCATCTTGTCCTGGACCTTCTTCCCTCTCTCTCTCAATTCTTCTTCCTGGTTGCTATAAGCTGAGTGCTTTCCTCCACCACACTCTTCCACCATGATGTTCTGCCTTGCCTCAGACCCAAAATAATGGAGTCAGCTGACCAGGGACTGAAACCTCTGAAACCATGAGCTAAAATAATCTTTCCTCCTTTAAGTTGTTTTTTTTGGGTATTTGTCTCACAGCAATGAAAAGCAGACTAATACACAAAGTGACTGGACTGAGAAACCAGCATAGAACTGTCAACTCCCTATGGCTAGGATAATGGGGACAAGATGGAAGAGGAAGGACCTCACAGATGACCCAAATTACAGTTAAAGCAAAAGTGGTCAAGTGGGTTCAATACAAGGATATATTTAGGCCATAGCAAACATTTAGGAACAAATTTTATATTATATAGGTATCATTTGAAAGTATAGAGACAATATAAATTTTGTTCAAAGACACTAAGCTTCACATGAGCTCTTTCCCAAATAATGGCCAAAAGGAAAAAAGTTTTCTGTTAGCAGAACTACTTATATTTTAATGGATCTATCCTTGGTCAATTATTGGAATAGAAACTGAGTTATCCAGAATTAGAGTCCTGGCTTTATTCCATTCCTTACCTAATTCCTCCAGCACAGCCAACATGGTGGCTTTGCCTGGGTTAGGTGCTAACCTACTGGTTAGACAGAAACCAGGACTAACTTAGAGCTGGGACTGAGCTCACAACCAACACCTGGCATAGTACCCGTGTGGAGCAGAGGCTTCATGAGCAGAGGCTTATTGTAAGGAAAACATGAATGAGAAGCTGTTGGCCAGGAGGCAAGGGATAGGGTTGAAGGGGCCCAATAAACAATAAACAAGCTCTCTACCTGCTCCATTTACAAACTAGCTGAGAAATAGGACAAGAGTATGTCATATGGAAAAGTAAGCCCCAATAAAGCTGATATGGCTTAAAAGTGTGGACAAGTGAACTTCCTAATATGGATTCTCAAAGTTAGATAAACTAATCCACCCAGGCACAAGCAGTTATAGACCACAGATGCCTTCTCCCAAACAGAGAATGGGGAGAGAAAGGGGGTTGCTTAGTTTCTTCTAGAATTACTTGTCAATTGAATCTTTTGTCTTTTTGAAGAGGAATAAAGGAAGTAGTGGAGAAAGGCTAAGAGTATCACAACATTAAGAACAGAGTATTCCTCCACAACATTAAGAACAGAGAAGAGCCATCCTCCACCTCCAACAGGGAAAACTGTTACAGGGCGGAAGGGTAAGAGGCAAAGGCACTTTCATGACTTAAAATAGTGTTCATTGTTTACTTTTTTTTTTCTTTTGCAGTACTAAGTAGCTGAGGCTGGCCGCGAACCTGGATCCTCCGGTCTCTGCCTCCCAAGTACTGGGATTAAAAGCGTGCGCCACCATGCCTGGCCATTGTTTACTTTTAATTTCAGCCACTAAATGTCTTCCAAATGTTGACTTTTTGATCATTTGTAGAAAGTTTTAAAGTTCACAAATATGTTGTCTCACTGTCTGCTTCCACAGATTAGCATTAATCAATCCCCAGATAATCGAGAGATGAATCTAATTTCCCAAACTATTCTTCAAGCTCTGAGACAAAGCCTGAGCATTGTCCCTTAATGGAGGCCTCTGTGAATGAGGCCACTGATGAAATCACAGAGAAATCATGGGAAAAATCCAAATGCCAACTTGAAACATCTTGAAGTTCTCTAGGCATTTGTGAAATATAGTAGGTTACAGGAAGTCTTTTGGCTAATCTCTGCATATAAGGATATTTTAATACTATGAAACACACCCAGACAAATCTTCAAGACATGCAAATATGGATGTGTATTTCAGGACCAAGAAAAACAGAACTTCACAAAAATCAAACTTTTACTTATTTTAGGGTCAAAAGTCTTAGAAACTACTGAACAGCACATGGTTTCTATCAGAACCTAACAGTCTGGACAGCCAAAAATTTACCCCTGAATTCTCAAATGGCTTAAAAGCCACTGAGAACATGGTCAGAATTTTAAAATTATATTCAAGGAAAAGCTTTACTCTGTTTCGCTTTTTAAAATGGATGTTCTTTAAGAATTTTATTGGCACATTTTAATTACATATCACAGTGAGATTCAAAGTGATATATTCATATACACACACATCTCATGGTGTGTTACTATACCCCATCCCCATACATGCTGGAGAGATTGGTAGTGATACATTCATATACACACATAATGTCATTGGGTCTGTTTCCTTCCTCAAGCCTCCATTTTCCCTTCCCTTCTTCCTCCCCCAATCCTTATACACTATTCTACAGGTTACTCTCCTCATTTTCATGAAGTATCTTTTCTTTCTTTTTATTTAAAAACAGCTGAAGCATTTCGAATAGTGACAAATGAATGTTTGAAAGCTATCAAATGAAATTATCTAAATAAAATGAAAGGAAAACTTAGAAATTAAATATGAATGGTTTAAAGGAGGATGAAAAAGTTAAACAATCAGGTCTACAGATTGTATTTATTTATTTATTTGTATTGGTGCATTGTAATTGTACATCCTGATGAAGTTCAGAGTGATAGAGACATACATGCACATTGCATTTGGTGAGCCTCCCCCAGCTCCCACCCCGCTCCCTCCCCTCCTCTCCCCTCCCCTCCCCGTGCATGACATTGAGATGGCATTGATAAATTTGTGTATGTACACCACGTCCATTGAAGTGTTGTATTTAGAGGATCAAGTTTGCTATGGAATTGTTTTCTTCTTGAATTAAAGCTAAGTCAGTGGAAAATTCTGATAAAAATCACACATTTGATAGAAATTCATGAGTAATTCTGTTTCTAATTTTAGCTATAGTTCTTAGGGGAAAAATTAGAAATCATTTAGGCACTTTCCAAATCCAACAACTCTGAATTAGTACTGATTTCATACGGGTCAATCACAAACATATTTCTGAAGAGACCACCTCTTCTCTGCATGTTTTCTATGCTGTTTTCATAGGGGGGACATAATAACCTTTTAAAATTTTTATATGTCGTTATCAATTTCTAGCATTATATTTTCAGATACCATATAAGTGTGTCCATCCTTCTTTTACAAGATAATTTTTAGGAAAAGTTTATGTGGAGAATCAAAAAAATCTTGAAATGCATAGATATAACAGAAACGAGGCTTCTCCATTACATACTTTCTAACCCTTTCTATTTTTCTCACTTCTGCTTTTTACTTTTCCAACAACATGCTTATACTTCTTGTCCAGTCTCTCAATGTTAGAAACATAAAATATCTAGGTTATAAATATAGCATGTGAAAGCAATCTCCTGTTCTCACACATAGTATTTCTGAACTAGCTGTTCTCTCACCTGTGGCTCAGTCTTAACGTTGTGCTTCCTAAGAGAATATTTTTTGGGGGAAGCCATGTTATCTTCTAAAATTCAACAGTTATAAACAAAACCCATTGCTTCTCCCTCACACTGACTTTCCACTCCAACTTTGGGCAACAGTCAGGGACAATGCATCCATCCCAGTCTCTCAAGCCAGGAACTTTGGAGTCATCGTCCTTTCTCCATCTTTCCATTCTCACGTTCACTCCATCTGTCCTTCTCACTGTATCTATCATCAACCAAGTTTTTTTTTTAAATGAAGTTGTTTCTTCCCTCTCACAGAGTTCACTGTATTTTCTACAGAGGGATGCACAACAAGACAGTATTTTAGAGTACAAATATTAATTCCACTAGTACAAAGCTCATCTGAATAGAAACCGAATTATTACAAATTTGGTCTCATTGCATTTTTGCTGGACAAAGTTTGCAGGTAGATATGTCTATTTGATGCCAAAATAACCATGATAGTCCTAACGATGGATTATCTACAGCCTGATGTGTGTGTGTGTGTGTGTGTGTGTGTGTGTGTGTGTGTGTGTTTATATATATATATATATATATATATATATTTAGGGGTAAAAAATTATCAATGAATATACCCAGGTACTTGAGCTTATTCTGTAGCAAACACTTCAATATTTTCTTAAAGGAGTTCTCAGGGTACTATTTCTTGTGGTTCTGGGGGCTGCTCATGTACTTTGAGGGAAGCATAGTTTAGAAAGTTATTGGTATCTGTGATTCTTTGGCCGTGGTGATCCTATGACACAAATACAGTGGTATTTAGCTATTCACGCCTCTTTTTCTGACTATACCTCTTCATTTCTCTTTCTACCTCTAGACAATAGGAATGCCAGCCATCTTCTAAGACAGCTTTTAATTCAATCTTGTCTAGAAGTTCAGGGATTACTAGAAACAGAAGGATGGATAAAATAGATTTCAAGGCCCTTCCATTTCAAGAAATTCTGCTGACATGTGTTTTTAAAAATTATTTGATAAGTGCAGTGATTCTGTATAACCATGTATAAGGATGAACACCAAATAAAATGTCATTCCATTGAGAAAGTTTATCTATTACACAAAGAAGACAGATTGTACACATCTTATACATCTTAGTTTAGTTTATACCTTTACAGACATTGATTTCCTTTGAACAAAATTTCTTTGCCAAATAACATAAAAACTTAACTAAAATTACATCAGGTTATTGAATATAACTATAATTTAGTTGATTAAAAGATGTACAGATGAGTTTGATCAAAATGCGTGGCTATCGTACTAACTGAACTCATTAATCAGCGAACAGTGGAATAATCAGTAGTAATTAGCCACTAGCCTCTTTTTGCATGGTCATTTTACTAATTAAAATGCTAACTTTGATTTGAGTCATAGGAAACAAAAATTGGAAACTACTTATTGTAACTGTAGAGTACAATGAATTCTAGTGAGCAGTCCATTCTTGGTTTGTTAAAATCTCTGTGAGATGAATGGGTATTTTATAGGACCTGCATGTAAAATTACTTATCAAGTAAATTTTAGAGCAAATGGACGAATTAAAAGTACATTTAAATTTTGCTGTTATCCCCTTTAAGAAAAATAAAAAGAAAGTTTTAAGGTAATACTATAAATTGCTCTTTATCAGCTGCAGTCTCGTTAAATATCTTAAAAGTGTCAAAACAGAATTTCAGCCCATCTCAAAGGAGTAAGGCATCAAGATACATTTATCTTAGGTAATAAACTCTTCAGTCTCTAACCCCAAAGCAGAACAATGCCATGAGTGAAAGGTTGCTATCTGCTATCAGTCAGTGTGTTTATAAACATGTGCAGGAAACTGGAAAAAGAAAAGAAGAAAAAAACATGAAAATTTAACTTTTTATTGTTCATTCAGGTCCATAAAACTATGGACCTGCGTTTACTATGAGTAGGCCTTCCAAGCCTGAAAGGCTCTTATTTACCTGAAAGACTCTGCTGTGATACAGAGAACGCTCACGGAGGCAGCCCGCAGACATTGTTCCATGAACCCTTTATGTGTTAGGCAAAGCTATGTACAAATGCTCATATAAGACAAAGGTCTTACTTTTATAGAGAATTCCACAGCCTCCATTTCAGTGTTTAACAACTGTCATGAAGTTCTGCCTTATTCTATAAGGTCATTATTTCTCTCTGCTCTGCACTCAGAAGAGATTGAGACCATCTGGTCCTCATTCCTAATATAATGACATTTCCTGCTCCAGAGTTCCTTTTAAATACCCCTCAACCTTCTCTTCTTTAGGCTCAATTCCAGGTCCACTCACTCTTCTCCAGTGCCTCATGTGCCAGCTTCCTTGCCTCACTCTGAATCTGTAAAGAGCCACTCTCCTCCCCACCCTGACCTGGTCCCCGGGCTGAGAGGGGCAGAGTCTACCCACCTGACCCCTGCCGAGCATTCCACCAGCTTGCCCCTCCACCTCCACCCCTCTGCTGACAACTGGGCTTCCATTCCAGTCCTCAAACCTGCTCCAACAAAAGGAACAGTCTGCTTCAGGGAGAGACGTCCCTTTCCTTCAACTTGCTTTCCCTCTCTGTACCCAGGCAAGTTTGAAGAGCAGACGGCTTTGGGAGTCAAGTGGCAGACAGCTGTAGCTTCAGCTTCCAGCGGTCACACAACTCCAGAGGGACTAGAAGGTCAAAGGAAGCATGTAGAACCGCAGGCTGTTCACGTGGCTCGGAGGAGGAGATGACCAACCCCTAATAAAACACCGTCTGCCGGACATGCCATTGGGACTGGCATGCTAATTGAAAACAGCAGGCGTGGGTCTGCGGCTCTTTGACTTTAGCACTCAGCTTAGAATAACTTTTCCTTCCACAGGAAAGGCAGCACTCAGCCAGTAAAGCTGTGCTGTTATTAAAAAAAAAAATCAGAACAAACCAGCACCCCTGCTCTTGCTGAAGATAAAACAACAAACAAAAACAACAACAACAACAACAAACCCACTTCTCTTTATTTTCTTTTTCAGGAAGTCTATCTCTAATTTCTTTCTTTTCAATTGGGCCAAATCTTGGCACTGCTGAACACAAATATTTTATCATATTAGGATGGAAAATGTCTACTACCTCAATTCACTTTTCAGTAATATGAGTGACCTATTATTTTTCCTACAATTTAATATTTTCCTAAATAAAAATAACACAGGCACGTAGTTCAAGAGTCCTATATTATTTTTATAGAAGAGCAGTCAACTGCCCCCCTCACCCCACTGCATCTCCCTTTCCCAGCAGCAATTACCTTGCTCTCCTTTTAGCTATTTCCTTGTTGCCTCCACCTCTTTCAATGACATGTCTAGTGTTTTAATTTTTCGATTTTAGCCATTATACATTGGCTTTCTACTATGGATAATCAACATTTAACTATGTCATTCTACTCTTCCTCATTCATCCTGTTTCCCTAAGCTCGACCACACAGTATAGTTATGTCTTAAGTTTGGTTAAATAAATAATGAGTTCAGGGTGCAGCTCAGTTGGTAGAGTGCTTGCCTAGCCTGTGCAGGCCCTGGGTTTCATCTGCACAAAATAAATAAATAAAATGAATAAGTGAATAAATAAAAAAGTATTCATATTACTATAAATAGCATAATATGGGATAATAAATCACATAATAGGATAATAAATCACATTACTTTAAATAGCATACATCTGATGTATGCTATTTGTGGACCATATGTATGCTATTTATAGATAAACTGGGGTGACTCCTTTTAACCACTTATACAACATTTTGTTTTCACTAATTTGTTTTCCTCATCTTTTTCACTTATTTAGTTTTCTATATCATTATCATTAATACATTGTCAAACTTTCCCAAGTCATCTATGTGTCCTTTTTAAGTGTTCAGATACGTTGGCTTATCAATTTCTTTCTGTGGCTGTGTTTCTCCTATAGCCTTTGGTTCTGCTTTAATGTGGGCTAGTGTCTCTCTAGACCAGGTGCACAGCTACCATCATGGTATGTCCATTCACCATTATACAGAGGGTTCCATTGGCTGCATTCTTGAGTGGATCTGTTGTTTTTCTACGTTTAATTTCAGGATAATCTAAAAGAACTCTCTCTCTCTATGATAAAATTTACTCAGACCTTGGGAAAATCCTTTAATCAGTTTTGTTGCAATTTTTCAAACAATTCCTACTAAAGAAATACTTATTCTAGAGAAATTTGAGAGAGACGTTTAAAATTTAAATGAGATTTCTATTTAGTACAATAATTTTCCTTCTATAATCTCCCTATTGCTATATACAAATACTTGTGAGTGTGTATAAATAGGAAAGTCTGAGAAAACACAAATAAAATAGTTATCTCTGGGAACAAGTGAATAAAACTTTTACTTTTCATTTCATCTCTTTCTTTAAATTTTCATGAATACAATTTTGTAACTTTTTTCATAATCAGAAAACTTGTACTTAGATAGTATGCTTTAAAGATTTCTGTGAAGTTAATTAGGATCTACATAGGCATACTTAATTCTGGTAAATTCTGTGAAGCTCTCTGAAGATTTTATGGTATTTCAGCAACATTGGAATCATTCTTCCTTATTAATTAAGTCTTTCTTAGCTATATGAGTAGTTTCTGTGAATTCTTAAATACTGGGGAAAGGATGATGTTATTTAAATACTATAGAATCAATCATAGTATGCTAAGGTATGTTAAAGGAATTAAAATCATATAATTTAATTTTTAAGTTTTCAGAATAACACAATAATACACAAGTAATATGTGTGTTTTATTGGAATTTAAGATAATATGGAAACTTAAATATTCTAAAATGGGCCCATCTCTGCCACCAGAGATAGAAAAAAAATCAGAAAAATGTGTAACCAAATTTTAAAAATATATAAACTGAGCAAGGCATGGTGGCATATGCCTGTAATCCCAATACTTGGGAGGTTGAGACAGGAGGATCACAAGTTTGAGGCCAGCCTCAGCAATTAGCAAGGCCCTCAGTAGTTTAGTGAGACCCTGTTTCAAAATAAAAATAAAATAGGACTTGGGATGTAGCTCATAGGTAGAACACCCCTGGATTCAATCCCTAGTACCATACGCACACAACATTACACACACACACACACACACACACACACACACACACACACACAGATTTCAAGTGAAAGGAAAATTCTAAGTTGGCAAATATAAAAAAAGAAACAAAATGAGATCAGGAAGTGGAAGTTGATGCTATGAGCTACAAACCACAGGAGTCACAGATACAGATATTGGACGTAAGAGCTGAAAGATGGGCTATAAATCAGCAACAAAGGAGAGGAGAAGGTCTTAAAACTACAGGCTTTGGAGTTATTCAGTAGAAAGAAACCTTCATTTTTTCTTAAAATCCTTTGATGCCATAACACAACAACCAGGATTAAGTCTACATCCCTAAGCACAGTTTACAAAGCCCTTAGTATTTATTTTGATAGTAGCCATTCTGAGGTGAAATGATATTTCATGGTAGTTTTGACTTGCATTTTCCTGATGGCTATTAATATTAGGCATTTTTAGCATTTTGACATATATCTGTTGGCCATTTCTTCTTTTGGAAAGTGTTTATGTCAGAGGCCAGCCGTAGTTACAGGGGAGATTTTGGCTGTGAGGTCCCCAGAGAGAAGAAAACATGTGGAGTCGCCATCAGGAGAATAACAGCTTTATTCTACAGACCTCTCCCTTATATAGGGTTCTGGGTGAAATGGCACACTTCCACGCCAGCATGATGTGCGCATGAGCATTACGTTTGTCCTTAGTCATACTTATATAATTATATACATATAACTAAGTGCTCATCAGCGGCTGTGCAGGATGGGCAGGGTCATGTCTTCACCGCTGGCCTGTACCTCTTCTGGGCCCAACACTCCGCCCCCTACAGGGTGGCAATGCCCAACTTGACCCAGACAGCATTGCATTGGGTCCAAAGACCACAACAGCAATAGAGGGTACAACGGGTGACTATTATTCCTCCAACCACACAGGTGAGGATAGTCCATACCCATCTCCAGGAGAAGCCCAGTGAGTTCCACCAGGTTGTTAGCAGGTCCTCCTGTAAGGCCTGACTAGCCTGTACTTCCACATCCATCTCCATTAAAGCTTGCTGTACCTACTGCTGGTGGTCTGGAATGCATACACAGCATTTTACATGGAAAAGAGCATGAGTTCCACCCTGGGCAGCAGTGTATATGTCCAACACCATTCTATTCTGTAAAACCACCTTCTGCATCTGGGTGGTTTCATCCATTAAAAAGGAAAGAGCCTGATGGGGTGTATTTAAAGCTTTGACAACATGTTGGGCTAAGGCTTCTACCTGTAGCTCTACATCTATAGTACCACCTCCTAGAACAAACAAGGCTAAAGGATATAAACCCACCTTGTGGCCTGGTGCACATGGTGCCAGCAGTGATATACGAGGTCCCAATTATTAGGCTTATGGGGAAGAGTCAGGAGTATTTGTTCCTGTATGTAAGACCTTCCCAGATACACCTTCCTGTCCAATGGGCAGGGAGGTATGGCCAGCCATAATGTCCACAAACCCAGAGATCTCCATCTGGAAGGAAATCAATCGGCTTGGTCTCTATTAGTCTCTGCTGATTCCACCACTGGCTTGTATCCAGTAAATGAGTGACATTCTGACATAGCTCTTGGGGCAACTATCCAGTGATTTGATCAGTTACAGACTGGTTCACCTGCTCTATACAAAAGGTGCTATGTTTGCAAGCTCTATGTGTTCCCCTTTTAACCAGCCCCACCCATTTCCTAGCATATCCCAACAAAGGGGGGAAACATTATTAAAATCTTGGCACAACAAGTCCTCTATTATGTGGTACCGCTCATCCCATTCTGGGCTGCTGTGGTTCCAGGTTGGTAAGGTAGTCCAGTTGTCTGCAGTAGTGGGGGCAATTTGTCACTGGAGACCATCAGCAGCTTCCACTGGTAACTCAGTGCAGACTTAGCAATGGGAGGAGTTGTTCAGTCTTGCAAAGGTGTGTGCCCAGGAAAGCAGACTGTTCCCTGCCGTCAACCTGGACAGTAGGACAGTGCAGAGAGAGAGAGAGAGAGAGAGAGAGAGAGAGAGAGAAAGAGAGAGAGAGAGAGAGAGAGCATCATAGGTAAGTCCTCCCCTTCTGGGAGGATGCAGGCCACATGCTTGTCTTGTAAGAGAACAGGGGCTGGAATAGTGGCCACTCCAGGGCGATGGTACCATACCAAAGCACCCTGTGTAGGAGGTAAAGGGTTAGGAACATCTTCCATGGAATAAAAGAAAATAGGTCATAGTCTTATGACCTGTGTACCTTTCAAAATTCATGCTTTCCGCCCATGGGGAAAGTGTGACCCATACCAGGCAGGGCCAGGCAGCTGTCCAAGAATCCAGTTGTAACTGGGCCTTCTGTCCCAGGTCCCATGGCTCTAGGAGTGCAACCCATGGCCCCAGAAGAGCCTGAACATGCCAGGGCCACTCCCAGACAACTTGCTGCCCCAGGGACAAGGGTTTAGGTATGGAGTAAGAGGGCTCCTTCTCTCATCTCTGGTTGCAACTGGGGTTCCTGAGAGCTTTCTGTTACCTTCAAAGTGTGGGACATTCAAGCTATTACCTTATCTAAGGGGGCCTGCCCAGTGTGGCGAGGTTGCTCATTTAAAAGTTGAACCACCATGGGCACTTGTGCCGCCACCTCTTCCAATAAGTTCTTCAGCCTATCTTGTAGGAGACTGTTAAAGTATTCAATCATTCCAGCTTCCTGGGGCTGGTATGGAACATGCAACTGCCAATGTATGTCATTGTCCTTAGCCCAGGTCTGTACCTGTTGGCCTGTAAAATGAGTACCTCTGTTACTTGCACTGAATCTGTAGATCATGTTAGGTCATAAGAACATTTTAACAATATAAAGTATTATAATCCGTGAACATGTCTTTCCATTTATTTGTGTCTTCTTTAATTTCTTCCTATAATATTTTCCAGTTCTCAGTGTAGAAGTCTTGTGTGTGTGTGTGTGTGTGTGTGTGTGTGTGTGTGTATGGTAATGGGGACTGAACTCAGGGGCATTCTACCTCTAAGCTGCACTCCCAGCCCTATTTTATTTTTTATTTTGAAATGGTATCACTAAGTTGTTGAGGGTCTTGCTAAGTTGCTGAAGCTGGCCTCAAACCTACAATCCTCCTGTCTTGCCTCCTAGGTGGTGGGATTACAGGCTTGTGTCACCACACTAAGCAGTGTAGAAGTCTTTGACATTCTTAGTTAAGTATTTTATTCTTTTTGATGCTACTGTAAATGGTATTTTTTGCTTATTTTTTCCAGATTGTTTATTGTTAGTGTATAGAAATGCAATTTAGTTTTGTATGTTGGTTTTGTATCCTGCTAGTTTGCATTCATTAATTAGTTCTAAAAGTTTTTTTAGAATATTTATGGTTTTCTAATTATCAAACCATGCCATCTGAGAAGTGAGATAATATTACTTCTTTTCTGATTTAGATGGCCTTTATTATTATTTTTCCTTGCTTAATTTTTGTAGGCAGGACTTCCTTAACTATGTTGAACAGAAGTGGTGAGAGTGGGCATTCTTGCCCTGTTCTTGATCTTAGCAGAAAAGTTTATGTTTTTTGCTTTGGCGGATGATGTTAGCTGTGAATGTTTGACATATGGCCTTTGTTATGTGGAGGTAAATCCCTTCTTGGTTTGTTGACTGATTTTTATCATGTAAGAGTGTGGAATTTTTTCAAATGTTCTTTCTTCATCTATCGAGATGATCATGTTATTTTTATCCTCACTTCTGTTAATTTTCTGGATCATATTGATTGATTTTTATGTTGCATCCTAACATCCCAGGAATAACACCAGCTTGGTCATGGTGTATGAACTTTTCAATACGTAGCTGGATTTGGTTTGCTAGTAAATTTGTTGAAGATTTTTGCATTTATGTGTATAAGGGTATTTGCCTATACCCCTTATTTCTTGTAGTGTCCTCATCTGGCTTGTATGGGATAATGCTGGCCTATACAATGAGTTTGAAAGTGTTCCTCCTCTTCAATTTTTTAGACAAGTTTGAGAATGACTGGTGTTAATTCTTTAAATGTTTAGTGCAATTCCCCATGAAACCATCTGGTCCTAGGTTCTTTTATTTCTTGAGAGGTTTTTTTTTTTTTTCCTTGTGGTACCGGTGATTGAACCCCGGGGCATTCTACCTCCGAGCTACATCCCCAGCCCTATTTTTTATTCTTTATTTTGAAACAGGGTCTCACAAGTTGCGGAGGGCCTTACTAAGTAGCTGAGGCTGGCCATGAACCCAGATCCTCTGGTCTCAGCCTCCCAAGTACTGGGATTATAAGCGTGCACCACCACGCCAGTCTTCTTGAGAGGTTTTTAATTATTGATTTAATTTTCTAACTAGTTATACCTCTGTTCATATTTTTTATTTCCTTATTAGTCACTATCTATAGGATATACAGTTTGTTGACATACAATTATATACTGTAGTCTGATAATATTTTTTTATTTCTGTGGCATCAATTATAATTTATGTCTCCTCTTTCAGCTTTGAGTCTTCTCATTTTCCTAGCTTAGCTAAGGGCTTTTCAATTTTGTTGATCTTTTCTAAAATACAGTTTCATTATTTTTTCTATTCTCTATTTTATTTCTGTTCTAATCATTCTTATTTCTTTCATTTTCTAAGATTGGGCTTAGTGTGATTTTCTTGACTTAGAACCTTGATATGTAAAGTTAAGTTGTTTATTTTAGCCCCTTCTCTTTTTTAATGTAGGCATTTACCACTATAAACATCTCTCTGAGGACCGCTTTTGTTGTATCTTGCAAGTTTTGGTATGCTGTGTTTTCATTTTCATTTGTCTCAAGATATTTTCTAAATTTTCCATTTTGATTTCTTCTTTGACTCATTAGCTATTCCTGAGTAAAATTCCTGCATATTTGTAATTTTTACAAAATTTCTTCTGTTATTGATTTGTATTTTCATTCCATTGTGGCCACAAAAGACACTTGGTATGATTTCAATCTTCTTAATTTAGTTAAGACTTGTCTGTGATCTAACATGTGTTCTATTCTGGAGAATGTTATATCTGTGCCTGAGAAGAATGTATATTCTACTCTTGTTGGGTAGCATATCTTATATATGTTTATTAGGGCTGTTTTTTATTAATAATTTTTTTAGTTGTTCTATCCATTATTTAAAATGGGGTATTTAACTCATCTACTATTATTATGTCTCTGTCTATTTCTTTCTCAGTTCTGCAAAAGTTTGTTTTATGTAAGTAGATGCTCTGATGTTGTGTGCTTGTGTTTATAATTGTTATATCTTCCTGGTTGTTTGATATTTTTATCATTATATAATGTCTTTCTTTGGATCTTGTGACAGTTTTTGACTTAAAGTCTATTTTGTCTGATATAAGTATGACCACCTCTTATCAATTTGAATATCATTTTCATGGAATGTCTTTTTACTTTCTTTAACTTTCAGCCTATGGGTATCCTTAAATGTGAAGAAAGTCTCTTGTAGAAAGCACATAGTTTAATCTTTTTTATCCATCAGTATTCTCTGTCTTTTGATTAGAGAGTTTAACCGACTTACATTTAAAGTAATTGCTGATAGGGAAATTACAATTTTGTTAATTGTTTTCTCTTTGTTTTACAGCTTTTTGTCCTTCTTTGCTCTCTTGCTATCTTTCTTTGTGTTTCATTGAATTTTTGTTATGATATGCTTTAATTCCATTCTAATTTATCTTGTACATCTTCTATAGATTGTTTTATATTTACCATGGGACATACAGTAAACATCTTATATTTATAAGAATATATTTTAAGCCAATGACAACTTAACTTCAATCACATAGAAAAACTCTACACCTTTATTTTCTCCCATACAATTTATGTAAATGATGCCATAAAATACATTTCTAAATTTCACATAAACATTAACATATTTTATACTTGTGTTTATTTTAACTTCTATACCAAAACTGAAAGTGATTTATGAACTACCATTATAGTATTATGGTATTCTATGCCATTCCCAGAAAGCCTTATACTTTTATATACTTTTGTGTTGTTTAGTGTCCTTTCTTTTTGACTTGAAGGACTACCTTTAGAATTTCTTCTAAGTCAGCTCTCATGGTTATGAATTCCTTCAGGTTTTCTTTATTTGAGAAAAATCTTTACTTATTTTGTATTTCGAAAGCCAGTGTTGCCAAATATGGCATTCTTGGTTGTCAATTTTGTTTTCTTACAGTTTTTAAATATATTATACTAGATTAATCTGGCCTTCAAGATTGTGGCTGAGAAATTCACTGATAGTTTTATGTTCTCTATGTCTAACAAGTCACTTCTTTGCAGCTTTCATAATTATCTTTGCTTTTAATTTTTGAAGATTTGATTACAATGTGTCTCAGTATTTTCTTTTGGGGTTTATCTTATTTGGAATTTGTTTGGTTTCTTGAATATGAATGTCCATTTCCTTTTTGAAACTGGGAAGTTTTCAGTCATCAGTGTCTCAAATAAGCCTTCTGTGTCGTTCTCTCTCTCTCTTCTCTTTCTGGAATTCCTTTATGTGCCCACTTAGTGGTGTCCTATAAGTTCATTAGTCTTCCTTCTCTCCTTCTTTATATACTTTTATTGGTGAATTATAGTCTCATATCATAATGTAAATCATAGTGATAGTGACATCCATGCACACAACACTTGGTGGGCTTTCCCCAGCTCCCTCCCTATTCTCCCTCCCTTCAAGAATGACATTGGTATTTTGATAGGCATTGCATTGACTCTGTAGATCACTTCTGGGAGAATGGCCATTTTGATAATATTTATTCTGCCTATCCAAGAGCAAGGGAGATCTTTCTATCTCCTAATATCTTCTTCAATTTTTTTCTTTAATGTTTTGTAATTTTAATTGTAGAGGTCTTTTACATCCTTGGTTATTCCTAGGTATTTTATTGGTTTTGAGGTTATTGTGAATGGAATTGTTTTCTGGATTTCTTTTTCAGTGGATTCATGGTTGACATATAGAAAAGCTACTGATTTTTTAGATTGATTTTTGTATCCCACTATGTTGATGAATTAGTTATTCAGCTCTAGAATCTTTTGGTTGAGTTTTATGGGTCTTCTAAATATAGGATCATGTCATCTGCAAATAGAGATATTTCAGTTCTTCTTTTCCTATTTGAATTCTTTTGATATCCTTCTCTTGTCTTATTGCTCTGGAAAGAGTCTTGAGGACTATATTGCAAAGGAGTGTTGATAATAGACATCCTTGTCTTATTCCTGATTTTAAAGGGAATTTTCACAGTTTTTCTCCATTCAATATGATGCTGACTTTGGGTTTATTATATATTGCTTTAATAATGTTGAGGAAAGTTCCTTCTATTCCAATTTTCTACAGTGTTTTTTTTTTAACATGAATGAGTGTTGGATTTTGTCAAATGCTTTTTCAGCATCTATTGGGATAATCATGTTTTTTGTCCTTAGTTATATTTATATGTGGGGAATAACATGTATTTATTTGCATATGTTGAGCCACCCTTGCATTCCTAGGATGAAACCAACTTGGTCATGGTGTATAATTTTCTTGATGTGGTTTTGAATGTACATTGCTAGTATTTTGTTTAGAATGTTTGCATCTATATTCATCAATGGTATTGGTCTGTAATTTTCTTTTCTTGAGGAATCTTTATTTGGTTTTGGTATTAAGGTGATACTGACCTCATAGAAGGAGTTTGGAAGGATTCCATCTCTTTCGATTTCATGGAATAACTTGTGAAGTTTTGGATTTAGTTCTTTTGTTTTGTAGAATTCAGCTGGGAATACATCTGGACTAGTGCTTTTCTTTGATGAAAGTTTTTTTTATAATTGTTCTATCTTTTTGCTTGCTATTGGCCAGTTTAGGTTTTCTATATCTTCTTGGTTCAATTTAGGTAGGTTGTATGTGTCTAGAAATCTGTTGATTTCTTCTATGTTTTCCAGTTCATTGGAATATAAATTTTTTATGTGT
Source organism: Glis glis (assembly GCA_004027185.1). Taxonomy (NCBI): domain Eukaryota; kingdom Metazoa; phylum Chordata; class Mammalia; order Rodentia; family Gliridae; genus Glis; species Glis glis. The sequence goes on from PVJS01003295.1 coordinate 30,800, forward strand.
CTAGAAATCTGTTGATTTCTTCTATGTTTTCCAGTTCATCATTGGAATATACATTTTTTAAATAGTTTCTGATGATCCTCTGGATTTCCCCACTGTCTGTGGTAATATCTCCTTTTTCATTTCTGATTTTAATAATTTGGGTTGATTCTCTCTTTCGGTTAGGTTGGCTAAGGGTTTGTCAATCTTAGTAATATTTTCAAAGAACCAGCTTTTTGTTTAGTTGACCTTTTGTATTTTTTGTGTTGCTCTTGTTCTCTATTTCATTGATTTCTGCTCTTATTTTAATGATCTCCTGCCTTCTACTGGCTTTGGATTTAGACTGTTCCTGTTTTTCAAGGTCCTTGAGGTATGTCATTAGATTGTTTATTTGGTTACTTTCTGTTTTTCTTATGTGAGCACTCAATGCTAAAAATTTTCCTCTTAAAACTGCCTTCAAAGTGTCCCATAGATTTTGGTATGTTGTGTCTCTATTCTTTCTTCTCACTCCTTTTTTTCTCTTCTGATTGAATAATTACAAATGACCTATATTCAAGTTCACTAATTCTTTCCTCTGCTGGGTCAAATCAGTGTTGAACTCATTTAGTAAAATTTTCAATCCAGTTATTTTTTCTTCAGCTCCAAAATTTCTAATTAGTTCTTTTTAATATTTTCTATATACTTACTGATATTCTCATTTTGTACATGAATCATTTCCTTTGATCTCTTCAAGATTTTTTTATGATTATTTTGATTTTTTTGTCATGTAATCCACATACTTCTGCTTTATTAGGGTCAATTTCTGGATATTTATTTTGTTCCTTTGGTTGGGCCAAGTTTTCCTGTTTCTTCTTGTGCTTTGTTACTTTTTGTTGGAATCTACTCATTTAAAAGTAGCCATCTCTCCCAGTCTTCATGAAATGGCTTCAAACAGGGAAATATCCTCATCAGCTTAGCAGAGATTTTGGTGGATCTCTCAAAACATTTCTGTAGATTTGTCTTCTCTGAACTCAGACATGTAAATTCCCTAAGAGGTTTTGCCATTTTTTTTTCCTTCAGGTGCTCACAATGTCTTGCTTGCTCTGGTGTCTGTGTGCAGTACTACATGTTCTCTAGCGCTGCTGTAAGCTATTCAGATATTTTTCCTCCTCAGTGGTCCACCCAGGTATCCATACTATGCCAGACCCTGCTATTGCTCTAGGACTGGTAAGACAGATATCACTCCCCCACACCTCTACCCTCTACTGAAAAGCTGCAGTACTGAAGCCATGCTCCACTCTTCTCACTCTGATCTGTCTTCAAGGGAAAATCCATCAAGCTGATTTCCCTCTGCTGGACCACAGGTCCTCTGCAGCATTGGCAAGTTTCCCAGTTCTTTTTTGCTCTCAGAAGTCCCTAGTCATCTAGAGTATGTCAGGTCCCATCACTTGTCTGAGACAAGTGAGGCAGAAATCAGTATCTCAGGAAGCCCCTTTCTTCAAAAGCCAGAATATTGTATGCATACTTTCTTCTTCCAGTAAGCTCCCCACCCCAAGAGAAAAGCTGTTGAGCTGTGTTGTCTTTTATCTACTGTATGGCAATTCCTTTAATGTAGCAGCATACCTCCCAGATCTTCTTGATTCTAGGTGGCTCCCAGGAATCTAGAGAATTCCAGGGCCCATCAGTACTCCAAATCAGGTGAGACAGAAAACAGTACCTAGGAAGTACCCTAAGAAACACCCTAAGAGGCTGGAATATTGGATGCATGTTGTACTCTTCCCTTTCCCCTTTGAGGAAGAAGCATCTGAACTCTATTGGCTTCTGTCTGTTGTACTACAGGTACTTAGGAGAAACGGCCACGTGACCAGCTCTCTTTTGTTCTCAGTGGCCTCCAGGCATCTAGAGTATGCCAGGTCTTATCAATGCTCCAAGTCAGGCAAGACAGAAATCTGTCCTTTGAACAGCCTCCTGAAGATCTGGAATGCTGATGCATGCTCCAACTCATTTCCTTCCCAGTGAGAAGCCAAGAATTGTTTTTATCCCCCTCCATTTGCTCCATGCTGAACTGAGGAGAAGGGCAATAGTTAGTGAGAGCTTGCCAGCTTAAACTGTCATGTTTATTCTCAGTGGTCCTCAACCCAGTACTCTTTCCTGTCAGTTTAGATTCAAGGAATAGAGAATGTAGTCTTGGACCAGCAATCCCCCCTTAAAAGCTGAATATAAGACATATGTTTCAGTTTCTTCCTTTCCTCCCCAGGAAAAGGTGAGAGTTTCCTCCAAAATGCAACATGTTATGTTAGAGGAAGGGCTCTGGCAAGTGAGTGTCACAAATTTTCCTACTGGCTTTGATGCAGCTGATCTTAGCTCACCTGGGATGCCTGGACCTCTTAAATTGCTTATATATTTACCACAAAGGAAATTCTTCCATGTATTGCTGTTAAATTATTTTCTCCACTGAGTAAGAAGGCACTGGAGCTTTCTATTCTGCTTTCTTGCTCATGTACTCACTCAACATATGATTAATTTTATAAATAATAACATTTCTTTAAATTGTCAAGTATATTAGAGTATACAGATAAGCTATTAAGGGGCATTTTTGATAAAGCCAATTCCTAAACCTCCTTCCCTACCTCTCTCCTGAGGTTTAGACTGTAAAGAGGAGTTCCAAAGAAAGAGGATCTTACAAGGAAATTTTACATGAGGTCCTACTGATATTTTTGGAGCATCCAAAATAGGTCTCCTGTGAAGTAAGTTTCTAAAATTTTATGTCTTTTCTTTCTTCATTACTCAACTCTGAAGTTAGAAAACCACATATCATATTAGTTGCCTTATAGAATGAGTGTCAGAACTTTGTGGTATAAGTAGTTCAAATCACCTCAATTCCTCTACCCACGTTCTCAAATATCTTTTGCATGGAGTGATGAGTCCCAACTGCAAAATTTTTATTACCTGTCAACTTTCGGTTGATTAGTGGTTCACTTTCTCATTTAATAAATCACTTCTACTCTACACAGGAGGAAGCTCCTGGTGCATTTCCAGCATAACTGAGAACAGTTTGATGTTCTCGGCCTCTCCCTGAATATTTGAATGAAGATACTAGAGAACCTCTAAAGTCTCTGCTTCTTGAATGCTGGATCATCACACAATTTGGCAGGTTGCCAGTGAGCCAAATAGAAGCAAACCACAGTTGCAGGGGAAGCATTCTGCTGGCCCAAAGGAAAAACGAGTATATCTGAGTCACACATTCTAGTTCTCAGAGGCTGGGTTCAGCTACAAATATGTACATATGTACATATATACCATAGAATGCCAATAACAAACTATTCTTAAACATTCTATAGGATTTTTCCTTTAATTCTTTTCTTCTGGAATAGATTACATTACTATATTAAATTTTCAGTGTCTTGGAACTCTCATTTGTTTTACCCCATTTTCTGAAATTCACCAGATACAATGTGAAGGACAGGTAAAACACAGAATGTAAACAAAATATCAATTCAAGAAAAGGTAAATGATAAAATGATAGACAAATAGTTAATTCAGAAAACTGCTACCCCAATAACTTTCTTTAAATAAACACACTAGTTTAGCAGGTCCTAATGCTATTGGTTGATATTTGGTATGGTATGGTGTGTGTGTGTGTGTGTGTGTGTGTGTGTGTGTGTGTGTGTGTGAGAGAGAGAGAGAGAGAGAGAGAGAGAGACAGAGAGAGAGAAGGTGACTTGAACTCAGGGGCATTCTACCTCTGAGCTACACCCCAGACTTATTTTATTATAAAACAGCTAAAGTTGCTGAGGGTCTTGTTAAGTTGCTGAGGCTGGCCTCGAACCTGGGGATCCTCCTGACTAAGCCTCCCAAGTAGTGAGATGATAGGTGTGTGCCACTGAGCTTGACTTTTGGGCTTTTTATCCACAATGACACTGGTAGAATTCCATCTTAATTCCACTTTTAGAAATAATATCAACAAACAAATAATCTTCAAGTAACATCTATTGAGAATTTAATCTATTGCAGGCACTAAGTTCTTAACCCATGTAAACATATTATCTAACTGCATTGACCAGAGAGGAAGATGCTAAGTAACTTGCCAAGAGCCACACAGCCAGATAGAGGCAGAGCTAGAATTGATAGCGAGCAGAGTGAAGGTCCCTGCTCATAAACATTATATTACTCTGCCTCATTTTTTTGTCTTCAGTGAGTAAAACACAGACTGCTTGCTCTATAGCCTTAAACAATAAAGGGATGTGATGTGATCAGAAAGGACAAATTATAATAGCACCATCATACTTTGTTTTCTGACAAGCCAAATCTGTCACCCCAAGAGAATAAACATATTTATATATGTTTATTTCCTATATATATATATATGTTTATTTCCTATATATATATATTTATATATATATATATAAAATTTCCTATAAAAGTCTCATCTTTTTTTTTTTGTCAGCTGGCCCCTCCAAAATTGAGCGTACTACACCTTCTCAGAGCTCTATCCGGGAAAGGATAAGAAAGTTTATGTGCTCTTCTTTTTTTCCTAAATGGCAAAAAGCCCAGACGTTTTTGTTACTGTTCCATGGTAAACATTTGTCTCTCCAGTCACCCAGATTCATGATTCATTCGTTAGGGGCTTAGTGGGCACATTTTGGCCAGCAGCCTGCCATGTGCCCACGTCGGGCCGTGAGTGAGTTCTGCATTGAAGAGGTGTCTCTTTTTTTGACCATACAAGAGCATGTTCATAGGCTTTCTAACCAGATGCAGTTTAGCAATGAGAAAGGTATGCAGCCCAGGAAAGGCCAACGGAGGCACCTCGCCCACCAGTCACCCCAGGAGCCACTGAACACTGTCGGCTGTGGACCGCGGTCTGCAGCAGGAGCACAGTAGCCGCATTGTTTTGCTGTGCCTACCTGCTGCATGCGACACAGAGGTGACTGCTCTAGGGTCCCTTCACTATTGGGAACACATGCGAGGCAAATCCAAGGCTGCTGCACCTCCTGTCGACCACGTGCTTATCTCGTTTCCTAATGAGTCATAATGGTCTCTGAGCTATGCAGCCTCATTATTCACATCATTTAAAAATGAGCTGAGCCTTCCATCCTGGAACCTGAAAATCTGCTTAAAATATCTGCCCTGCTGCCCTCATCCTCTACTTTTGCCACAGTTGGAACTCAAGCTCTCAAACCCAAGGGAGTCGTCATACATCAACCACGTGAAACTTGAATAACTGAGAATGGGCCAGTCCAGAAAGGGAAGAGTCTGTTAAGTGAGGGCCAGTTAGTGCCACAGTCTTTCTTTCTTGCTATCTATATTTCCTTTAAGCATTCTTTTAATGGATAATTATTGAGTGCCTTCTGTGTGCAAGCCACTATAGGAGGGGTAAAAGGGGAGGGAGATAATTTTGAGGTATAGAGTACTTTCAAGAGGTAAACTGGCACTGGGGAGTGTGCCAGTAAGCATAATTTAAAACAAGAAATAAATATAGCATACCAAATAACTGACCAGCAGGCAGCATTCAGGTGAGAAAGGAATAAATATAAAGAAGTATGAATTCCCACATAGATTGCCTGTGCCAAATTTTATCCAGAGTCAGCCCTGTAGCCAGGAAAAGAGAAGTAAATACATGTTCTCTGCCCCCTTCCTCCCTGAACACAGAGCACTGTCTCACATATAATAACCACAGTTCAACTTAATTACACTCAATGGGTTTCAGGTGGGGAGAGGCTATAATTTGAAATATTTTCTACAAGAAATTATGTTTTAAGAGCCAAACCATTTACAAGCAGGTTTTGAGGGCTGTGTGCACCTACACGGAATCATGTTCTTTCTCCTTCAGAGGATTCAACTCATCAAATATGTGTAACTATGTAAGTATATAGAATTTAACGACCTATGTTAAGGCAGGCTGGCTCTGCAGTAAAATTTCCTTCTTTGCAGTTAAAAGTTCAAAATCTATTTATGACTAGGTTCTTTCTACCTATCATAGACTCAAAACAGTTTTCTTGTGAATTTCTAGTATGAGTTTTTTTAATAATAAATATTCACTAGTAATATATTAATTGCACACTTAAAGTGCTTTCTCCTTGAGATTAAATTTGTGGTGGAATTCTTTTTTAAACTTTAAAAATCATAGCACCCATCCAATCTTTCTTTGGGTAAAGTTTTTGAAGTGGTAAAAAGAAGGATTTTCTTTCAACTCTGTACCAAAATCATTCCAACTAACACTATATGCATACATTCTTGAGAGTGATTTTAAATGATTTGCTGCAAGATCACTTAATTAATTACTAGAAGAAAAAGTCATTAATTCTGAGGTCGCTGTGTTTATGTAAATGTAGGACAATTCTTGTTACATTATTTTCTTTGTCAACAATTTTCAAACCCAAACACTTTATCAGACATAGTTACTTTTTAGGAATTATATTTAGAGACATGTCAGTAAAAGTCATGAGACTTTATCCTTTGTTTTTATGGGATCTGAATCTACAGTGATGAATCAGAGTGTTTGTTAAATCTGAATTAGTATTGTTGAGATCCCACTGGCAACACAACTGCTGATTTGGAATATCTGCTGCGATTTCAGTATATTTGAGTCATGAAGATTGAGAACAAAATATTATACCATTTCATAAAATGTTAGAGAGTTCATTTTGGGTCACTATTGTGGTTCCCACTTGTATTTTTCTGGAAACACATTAAACAGTATAGTATATGTCTACTGTAACTGATATTCTGAGTAAAGAATTAACTAAAAGGGGTTTTCAACTTGTATGAATAGAAAAATCACAATATAATTCAAATATCCCAAAGAGGCTATGAACCTATTATGGCAGAAATCTCCCAACTGCAACAGTGCCACACTAAGAGTAATGCCTACTTGAAATAGTAGTCATTCCGAGAAGGGTAGATCTCACTCTGCCACTCATAACTTAGAACTTGCGACTTTTTGCAAAATACTCCAACATTCTGAGCCTTGAACTCTCTGTATATATAATGAGGGAAATCAATGATACCTTATAGAGTTGTGACAGCTAAATGAAGTCCTGAACAAAAAGTACCAAAAAAAAAAAAAGGCTAGGACATAGCAGCTTTGCAATAAATGGTGGTTATATAGCTACAGATACCTGGAAAACAACTCTTGAGCAATAAGAAGCAAGTAAATCAGCATAACCCTGTGAATCTTGGGCCTGAGTCTTAAAGAACATCTGAAAAAGCACGGTTTTTTCATTAACTAGTGTGTGTTTTGTGTAGGCAACATGCCTTTTATGAACTGAGAGATTTAAGGTCAGTTCTCTATTTCCTTTCATGCAATAGTCTCATGATCTCTACCTCTTCCTCCTTAATGCTTACTTGAAGAATTGAATCTCTGTTGTCTAAGAATTATGATTGGTAAGAAGACTTAACCACATAAAGTAGATCCTACTTGGATGATCTCTTATAAATGTTTTTCCTTTCTTGGGTCTAGAAATGCCTTACCTTTATTAACCCATCTCCTTAAGAAAGTACTAACAGAAATTTCATAGTTGGAGATTGCAAGGAAGACCTCTAGAGGTCTTTGAGAGGATGTCTTATAAATTATCCTTGTAGACATCTGAATACACTTCTGTATAGAAGGCCACTCCTACCTGTGGCTTCTCCACTGTTTCCATTGTTCACTTCAGGTGAAAGTGAGGCTGTGTTGTCATTTTACTGTTTAGTTATGGGATACTATCTCTTTGGAATACAATTTATCAAAATACACCGTGAGTACTGTCAATATCTACATATTCATATCCAATTAAAATTCAGTAATGTAATTTATTCATAGAAAGATAATTTAAAGAAAAACAATAAAGCAATGTACACAATAATATTCACATCTGTGTTATTCATAGTAATGTTGGAAATGAACTAATTGCTCAACAAGAGAGAAATGGTTGGACAAATATCAAAGTAAATTAATGAAATATTATGTAGTTGCTAAAGTAATAATTATGAGCATTATGTAATAACATGACAATGTCTTGGTATAATGTTAATTAGAAAAACAGAGCAAAGATTATATTACTTCATCATTACAATTTCAGAAAATATGTGTGCATGGATAAGTACTAGAAATAAAAGCTAAAATTTTTATAATGCGATGATGGAAATTGTGGGTATTTTTCCTTTCTTTTAAATTTTTTTCTGTTGTCATAATTATGTTTATACAAAAGGAATGAATATTGAGTAAGCAATAAGTAATTGAACATGACCCACAAGATGTAGAACAGTCTACAGTGTATGTTCAGTCATAATTATATAGCAAGGTTGAACTTGAGACTGACTATTTAAATCAATAATCATATGGCTAGTTCAATACATATAGAGTCACTTTTGTTTTTCAGTTACCATATCTAGAAAAAACAGCAAATGCAGTAAATTAAAAGCAAAAGACATGGATTATTGCCTCAGCTACACCACTAACTGAAAATTTAACCTGAGACAGTTTATTTCTCTGAAACTGAATTTTCTCAACTTTAAAATTTTGAGGTAGAAAAAAAAATTGGGGCATTAGACTGGGAGGTATTTTTAGGTTTGTTTCCAGTCAAAAGTTCTGTAATATTGAACTTAACAATTCTTTAGTCAAACCCTATTTAATGCTTACTTCCTCTATTTCAGTTATTATCCTGCATGATAATAATAATATTAATTACTATTATTGTATTTATTTAGAATATCTCACCTGCTGAAAATGTGGCAATTAAATCTTAACTAATCACAATTATGATCACAAATGATCCACTATTAAAAATTTCTTTCCAAATTCCTACCAATCCTAGGGATTTTATCTTTGGAGCTGTTTAAGCTAAAAATTATACATACATGATCGCTATACCTAAAAGTGAAAAATAGAGTGTATTCTCTTTATGCATGCTTTTCCAAACTTTTTAGCATTTTAATTTTTCAATTTAATTAGGAGCTCATAGAATTATAAAATAAAATTCTCCATATAAATATAATTGGGTCAGGTATAATTTCCTTGTTCATTGTAACTGTCAACTATAATTAGTTAAAAATTGGTAAGAATTAGGAGTGATCCAATCAACTTATTCATGAACATGAAACAAACCAGTGAGAGTATTTAAAAATAAACTTCAGCAATGAACTTCAAAGAACCTCTAAAACAAAACATTCTGATTTCTACCACCTTAGAACTGACTCGAATGGTCATAAACGAGCTATAAAGCTGGGGCCATGGGGAGGCAGCTTGCTTTTTGTCAGGAAGGAAACAAATTGCCTCAATCAGAGACTTTGGTAATTACTACAATTCAGGAGCTCACCACCTACAGGAAATGAAAATACAGGACGTAAAGGCTGTTAAAACAGCTTATGTTGCTTTGATCTCCAGTAAAACTCCATTTCTGCAGTCTCCAGGCAATCCCCACTTGACTGAACACCAGGCTGCATAACGGACACAGCATGTGGCCTGCGGATTTGTGAGGAAACTCCACCTCTTTGTCTCTGATTCTTATTTTCATGCTTGACAAGAAGCTCTTCCTTCCAGAGATAACCTGGTGAAGTTGTATCTGATATGGCTCAAGGGAGGCAAAACAGGGGCAACTTGAGAACACAGATAAGTTTGAATGAACTCCGCAATCACTGGGCTTTGTGGGACCCAACCAAATTATATTGCAAAATCTGTCCTCAAACAGCTTTCAGTGAGCATTCAAAGTGACAGACTCAATAAATCCCTCTTGACTATTTACTTGTACCAGTACATACAATATTTTAAACTGCAAGACAAAAATCACAGAACATTCAGCACCAGCAACCTCCCATTTAAAAATTCCATGGGCTTTGGAGTTTGATTATGTAGCCCGAGCTGTGGGTCAGATGAAAGACATGCTGGCCAGAGGACTTATTATTTTAGATGCTTTATTTCCTGTGTAATATTTGTGATGTAGAAATTTGGGGAATATATGGTCAGGGAAGGCGCAGAAGGCAATATTTTCATCAGAACTGTAGAAAGTTTGGAGAGAGAGCTATGTAACAGTTAAAATAACCTTTTCATAACCTTTGCTTTCCATTTACACAAGCGACCTTTCTCCCAGAGAGCAGTGATAGGGCTGACCCAAATAAAGCCCGTCTGAGGTATGTCTGCTCATCAGGTCAGCATTTACTAAGGCCCTCCCATGCATAAGGCATGGTACAGGCATGGGCCCTGGCCATGACTACCAAGGCAGCCTCTAACAGGAGAATTTCCCATTTCTAAGCCATAAATAAACAATGGCCTCTAGCTTTTATCCACTCTCTAGTCTATAGTACTCCTTACAGACATCTGGCTTTTAAACTAAGACAATTGAAACAAGGTTAAGAAAACATTAAAGACTGAGAGAGGGGAAAATGTTAGCAAAGACCTTTAGGTTTGTCTACTGAATTTTTCTCATGAAATGCCGCTCTGTGACATTTACCTAAGTGGGAGGAGATAGCTACAAGTTACTTCTACTTGGAAAAAACAGTATTTTGCCATGGCTTCATTGGGGTGGGGGAGTAAGGGGAAAGTGAGAGTTACTTAACATTTTTGTCCCATTTTGAGAATTCATTTCCCCCATTTCTTCTTTTAATTAAATGAGAGCCAGAATCTAAGGAATATGCCCTTTTGACTATGATGTTCCTAATTGGCCAGAAAGCTTAGACATAGAAAATTCAAGAATTATGCCAGAGTCTGACAGGTTTCACCTGTGAGATATTTGCACATGGTCCTCCTTGATCCTTCCTTATTTTAATCCCCTCCAGTAAACCTGTGATTTCATGAACATCCCTGGAATTTGAGATTCAAATTCCAAAATTTGGATGTGATTTATCAGACCACTTGCCTATTAAATAACTAATAACCTTTAAAATTCTGGAACAGAATTTTAGAACTTAGTTTCATTGGAGTATATGCAGTGAATTCTATTAATTTATGGTAAGGACATGAGGACTTTTTTTCTTTTCTAAATCACACATTTTTTTTTTTTTACTGGAAATCCAGATATCCTACTTCCCATTAGTGATCTTATTCTGGCATTCAAGAAGCAGTATTACATATAAATAATACCTGAGTTTTTAAAATAATAACTATTTCTGCTAATAGCTAGCAAAATGAAGCACTGAACCCCGGTTGGTGAATTCTAGTGAGGTGCCATAATCCCTAACAAAATGAGGCACAAGAGAAAGAAAATAAGAGCCATCTCAGTTTCTCTTGATTCCAGTAACTTAAAGGTTTTCCTCTACCTGGGCTTGTCTCTTTCGGGGACTAGAACCTTTTGTGGGATTGTTTCAAATGCCAGGTTATGGATTAAAAAAAAATCTCCGAGAAAGAGGTCAGATGTAAAATCTTGATATTGTCTAGCTTTATTTCAATAGCACCCTTGAATTTGGTTACAGAATGTACATTTTATCTGATTCTAATTAAGTGAAACACCAAAGTCATTTTGGTAACAGAAAATGCTCTAATCTGTAATTAAACTCAGGATATACCCTTTATAAGGGATACAAACTGCTTCGGTAAGAACTCTAAAACAAAAACTATTAATGAATCAGACCAGCAAAATGTAGTCAAATGAAGGATCTGTATCTTTATTCATGCTTCAAGCATTATGCCAATTTAATTAGAATGACTATATCGGCAACCTTTTATGGTTACAGACAAAATGGAAAAAAGTTGTTTCTGCCTCTAAATCTTACTTGACAAAGAATTAGTGAGATGCAAACATTGATAAATGTCTTTAAAATTACATTTCTCAGGGAAATATCTATCTTGATCCTGATTTTTTTTGTCAACACAATTAATACATAGGAAGAAATCTAGGCTTTCTGAATCACATGCTAATATTTGATAATCAACATGAAGGGATTTTGAAAAGTCCCCAGTAGTAAAAATAGGGTGGGAAAAATTGGAATGAAGAAATAATAGAAGGAAATAATCAGCTAAACACTTTAGCTTTCCTCATTTACATGAAGGGAGCATTTAAGAGAAGTAGATGCTGATTCTTACACGCTTGTGCTTGGAGGTGAGGTCATGTTGGCATGGCCTGTTAGGGCCCTCACTCTCATCCACATTGTTTTGGCAAGCTTTTAGTAGATGTTTCTGTAGTACAGTAATACCTTCTCCTTGGATAAACTTTTCCTCTCCAAGCAATCCACAGACATTACACCTTCAGCTTTAGGAGACCTCAAGGCACAAAGTAAAAACAGAATGAATGTCATCATGGGAATATCAACAGTGAGATGTCAGCATCAATAGTTAAGAATGCCAAGCATCAGACTTCCTGCTGTGCCACCCACCATTTCACACAAGCAGCTAGCTGACTTCTTCATAACTTTAAGGTTAATCAGAATACATTAACGAGTCATTACTAACAAGGGGGCAGAGGGTGACATAACCCTCTTGAGTACTTTGGAAGCAAATACATATCAACTGCTTAGTCTTTTAAGAGGCTAAGCCTATGTATAGTAGTTCATGCTCTTAGAGAAGACAAAGAGTTTCCAGAGTCATGGTTTACCTCTTGCCAGGCAAAGGGAATTGCTAAAAAATAATTTAAAAAAAGATTTACCATATATTTATGAGGAAAATGTTAATTGACAAATGGGCTGTGTTATGATTCTTAATAATGAGTCACAGTTTTGTGTGTATGGTAGGATGAAACAGATATCTGATTCTGGCATTTGTGTCCAGAATCAGCAGATGAGACATTATATGTAAATACAATGCGGAATTAATGAAAGCAAAAAATTCTCATTCAGTTGATTGGAAGAAAACAATTTCATCAGGGGTCAAAATCCCAAATAAGAGCTAAATAAGAGCTCCTTATTAATCAGTGCTTATTATAATAATATCAACTACTTCAATAAATTATTTCTTTTGCTCTGTTTTATTTATTTAAAAATATTTAACAGATTTTTTTGAAGTTTATTTTATATTTCATAAAATTTACCCACTGAAAGTATGCAACTTAATGATTTTTAGTAACAGAATTGTGCAAGTATGGGTCATAATACAATTTTGGATAATTTCTATCCCTCTTAAACAATCTCTCATGTCCATTTTCAGTGAAGTGTACCCGCATCCTCAGTCTCAGACAAACAACCATTAATATAATACATTTATTTTTATTTCTTATTTTGATAAAAGTACTCCATTTTACTTTTAAATTTTTAAAAGTTATTTCATCAGTACATTATAACTATACATAGCAGTGGACTTTATTGTTACATATTTGTACATGCACATAATATGATTTGGTCAATTTTATTCCCCAGTACTGGGGATATAATTTACATATAGTGTTACTTTTTCTGGAAATTTCATATAAAAGTTGTGGTGAGAAGAATAAAAACCCCAAAGATGTCCACATCCTAATTCTTGTACTTGTGAATATACTACATGGTAAAAGGGACTTCATGATGTGAATAAGTCATTTGGACGGGGAGATTACCCAGGATAATATGGGTGGGCCCAGTCTAAGCACATCGTCCCTTAAAAGCACGGAAAGTTTCCTGTCTGGATCAGAGAGACCCGGTGATGGAGGAAAGGTCAGAGAGATGCATGGTGAGAAGCACTTAAACTGCCTCTGCTGACTTTGAAGATGGAGGAAGGGGCCATGAGCCACAAGGCAGGCAACTTCTAGAAGGGAAAACTAACAACAATGGGTTCTCCTCTCAAGCCTCCAGAAAGGAACATGGGCCTATGGACACCTTGACTTTAGCCTAGTGAGATTTGCATTAGACTTAAGGATATAGGACTGTGAAATAGCAACTTTGCATTGTTTTAAGTCATTAATTTTGTAGTAATTGTTGTGGCAGCAAAAGAAAACTCAGAGAAATGGCTTGTTTTTCATTTAGCAGCCTTTTGAGATGCATTCATCTTATTGCATCAGTGGGTCATTCTTCTTTATTGCTATTATTCTGTTGTATGAGTACAACGTTTCGTTTTTCCAATCACCAATGGGGCATTTGCATGTGTTCTAGTTTTTGACTAAAGGATGCTATTACAAACATTCATGTATAAGTCTTTGTATAGAGACATATTTCATTTCTTTTTAATAAAGGCCTAGGAATAGAATTAATGAGTTATATGCTGTTGATACTTAACTATTAAAACCAGCCAACCTGTTCTCCAATGTGGGTATGCCATTTTATATCCCCACCAGAAATGAATGAAGGTCCCAGTTTCTCCAAATATTTGCTAATATTTGGTATAGTCAGTCTTTTTATTATAGCCATTTTATTATACATAATAATATCTCATTGTTACTTTAATTTGCATTATCTTAATGACTAAAGATGTTGAGCATGTTTTTATATGCTTTATAGCCATTCACATATTTTCTTTGGTGAAGAGTCTATGGAACTATTTTGCCCATTTTGTTGTTGAGTTTTTCTCTTATTATTAAGCTTTAAGAGTTCTTTGCATATTCTGCTTGATAGTTAACCTCTAAGATGGCCCCACCTTCTGGTGTTATGTAGTGTCTTCTACATCGTTCCACGATTGATCTGACCAAGAGAACCAACAGCACATGGTAGAAATTATGGCACGTTACTTCCAAGAGAAGGTTATGAGAGGCAGTAGCTTCTTTGGGGGATTTACTTTCTTTTCTCTCTGTCTTCCTCTGTCCCATCATCTTCCCATCCACCACCACCACCTTTCTTCATCATTCACTAGAGAGAATTTTGCTGCTATGTCATGAGGACAATTAGATAGCCTATGAAGAGACCCACAAGACAAGACGCTGAGGTATTTTGCCAACAGCCAGCAAGGAACTGAGGTCTGCCAACAACCATCTGAGTGAGCGTGGAACCTTGTACCCTAACTCCAGATGACTGCAGCCTTGACCAACAACTTGACTACAGCCTCTGAGCCAGAACCAGGCTGCTAAGACACTTTCAGACTCTTGGCCCACAGAAACTGCATGGTTTGTTGTTTTCAGGTGCTAAATATGAGAATACTATAATGTAGAAAGAGATAACTAAGACATTCTGAATATGTCCAGCAATATATATGATTTGCAAATATTTTTCTCAGTCTGTGACTTGATTTTTCATTTTCTTAATGCTGTCTTTTAAAAAACCACAAGTTTTTAATTTAGATGAAGTCAAGTTAATCAATTTCTAATTTTGTGAATCAGGCTTTTGGGATCATGCTTAAAAAATCAATAGTCTTATACACTGTTGGTGAGACTGTAAATTAGTACAACCACTATGGAGATCAGTATGGAGGTTCCTCAAAAGACTAGGAATGGAACCATCATATGATACAGCTATGCCACTCCTTGATATTTTTCAAAAATAAAAAAAGTTAGAATACTATAGTGATGCATGTATACCCGTGTTTATAGCAGCACAATTCACAGTATCCAAATTATAGAACCAACCCAGGTGTCCATCAACAGATGAATGAATAGAGAAAATGTGGTATATATACACAATGGAATTTTACTCATCCATAAAGAAGAACAAAATTATATCATTTCAGGAAAATGGATAGAGCCAGAGAATATTATGCTAAGTGAGATTAGCCAGTCTCAGGAAGTCAAGGGTTGTATGTTTTCTCTCATATGTGAAAGCTAGAGAGAAAATAGGGAACATAAGGGGCTTTAGATACATGTGGAGAGAGATCAGCAGAATAGTGAAAAGAGGGGTTGGGGGAGAGAGGTGGGGAGGGGAAAAAGGAGGATTGAGAAAGGAAACAGTTCAAATAATACTATGGCAATATATGAAGGTATTACTACCAAGTTTACTAACATGTATAGGGAGGAAGAAAGGGGGGGAGCACTGTGAGATGCAGAAGGAAATACACCAAAAGCTGTGTGCATATATGCTTGTATCACATTGAACCTCACTATGATGTATAATTGCAATGCACTAATTAATAAAAGTATGATTAAAAAGAACTTAATGACAACACAAATTTACTGTCCCATAGTACTATAGTCATAAGTCTGACATGAGTCTCATGAGGCTAAAGTCAAGTATCCACAGGGTGTGTTCCTTTCTGGAGGCTCTGGAGAAGAATACAGTTTTGTTTTTACTTTTCCCTTCTAGACATTCAAGAAAACAAATTATCTTATGTTTTCCTCTAAAATTTGTATAGTTTTAATTTTCACACTTAAGTCTAAGATCCATTTTTATTTTTGTATATGGTTTGATGTAAGGATCTGAGTTTGTTTTTGTTTGGTGGGGTTGTTTAGATATAGCTATCCATTTGCTCCAGGACCATTTGTGGTAAATATTATTCTTTCCCCAATCAATTGCCTCAATACCTTCATCAAAAGTCAGTCTACCATAGTGAGTGAATTTCTGGACTCTATCCTGTTCTACTGATCTGTATATCTACTCTTACATTGCTACTGTACTGTATTGATTAGTGTAACTTTATGTTAAAATTTGAAATCATGTAAGTTTTCCAACTTCATGCTTCTCCTTCAAAATGTGATTTGAAATCATCACTATTTGTAAATGACAAACTCTTCTTTCGTCAGCACAAGAATATTTTCAAAATGTACAAGAGAAATGAGTTAATAATTTGATAAAAATTAAGATGTCCAAAATGGCTTCAGAAGCATTGAATCATAATAAAATATTACATTGATATAAATAACTATTCTTTGCCTATTATTTTCTCAAAGACTGTTTCATAATGTTAGACATGATTAACAACAAAATTAATATCCAATATAAAAATATTTAGTGATATCTTTTGAGGGGATTTCTAATTGTTTACTGATAGCCTGTAACTTAAGCACCATGTACAGGCTTAAAAAGTTCCAGCCATCTTTGTTGGCACTCAAAATAGTAGAACCCAGAAAGTTTGGACAACATTTTAACTTTCTACTCTTTCCTCTCATGAGACCATGTAATAAAGATTTTCTTGCTTTCAATTCCTATTTTGCTATTGTATCAATGTCACTAGTGTAAAAAAAACCATTTAAAAAATTAAGTGAAGCATTTGATAGCTGTTGCACTCATTTTGCATCATCTATATGGATAGTATTATTACCTTTAGTGCTGGTTCTCCCCGTGTTTTAGTCAGACCATTCCAAAATGAAAATGTCAAAATCTGAAGTTTTCAATTTGCCCCTGATTCTGAAAAGAGTCAATATGGCATACTTGACATTCAACCTAATTACAGCCATTGCAATAAAGCAGTTAGGAAAATGTCAATGGAAGCAAATAATATTTTTTGTTCCACATTAACTGATTTAGTAGTTTTTTTCCAAATCTCTATTTATGGGAGAAGTTCGTAGAGGCCTCTTATTGTCAGTTTATACTTGTGTAAGGTTGTGTAAATATGTAGAACAAGAATTTCTGAATATCTTTCAGGATAACTGAATTTTCGGTGAGGACTATCCCAATGGTTCCGTTTGGCATATGGAGTTTTTTTCTTATTAAAATTAAATAAGCCAGACGTGGTGGCTCACACTTATAATCCCAGTACTTGGGAGGCTGAGACAGGAGAATCACAGGTTCGCAGCCAGCCTCAGCTACTTAGTGAGGCCCTCCGCAACTTAGTAAGACCCAGTTTCAAAATAAAGAATAAAAAATAGGGCTGGGGGTGGAGCTCAGAGGTAGAATGCCCCTGGGTTTGATCCCCAGTACAGCAAAAAAAAAAAAAAAAAAAGAATGCTTCTCAAATATACTGAATAATAGAATATGCTCCTAGCTGGTTGTGGGACCCAGAGGAGGTACAGACAGGTGGTAAGTCCATGACCCTGCTCCTCTTGTGCAGCCATAGATAAGCACTATGAGCACTTAATTACACAAGCATGACCAGGCAGGTCATCCCACTCAGCCACAGATGTGTATAGTTATGTAAATATGACTAGGCAAAATGCAACATGTGTGCATATGTCACACTGGCATGGACAGCTGCCATTTTGCCCAGAACCCTATATAAGGGACTAGTTAGTAGACTAAAGCTAACTGTAGTTCTCCTCCTGATGGCAAATCCACATGTTTTCGTCTCCCTGAGGATCTCATCATCAAAACCTCCCCTGTAACTACAGTTGTCCCCTGACACTGGTATATTCAAATCTGAATATCAAAACCTACTTTTTGTTGTTTCTCTACAATTTTCAGAAAAATTCCTAGATAAAATTACAGGCCAATAATAAAATGGAATAAGAAAATTGTGTGATACAGTATCCTTTAGTTTTTTTTTATTTGGTAACAATAACCATCTTGGGTTTTTTACTTAGTGACCTTATAAAAGATTTTACTTTTATTAAAGATTTTGTATAACAGTGGTGAATTATATTACTAAGATTTGATTTATAATTTTAATATATGTGGACATTAAAGAAAATTTACATGCAGGAACTTTTGTTAGAAGAAATGGGTTTGCTTTCTAAGTATGTGAGATCTATATGTGATGGTATATGCATTTAGGCCAACTTGTGTATCATCATACAATTTTATAAAAGATAAGATTATCATTAATTTTTCAACTAAGAAAACTTAAATTATGCTTAATTTGAGGTTTAAAAACTTAGGCAATAATGAAAAATAAAGGTTTGTCTTCTAGATTTACTGTGGTCAGAATAATTACCAAATCATTGTTCTTCATAATTCCTAGTATTCTTTTACCTTTGAGGATATAATAGTGTCCCATTTGACCTACTTATTTTACCTTCTGTTTGCCAAGACAAGTCTCAATAGGGGATAGGAAAGATATTTAGGACAAATTATACAGTCTGATTGAAAGCACTTGCCTCATATAAATATAGACTTACTGAGAGAATATTAAGATTTGCATCTCTAGCAATTATACCATGTGGTCTTGGAAAACTCCTAGTATCAGTGCTTTAATTTGTTTATATGTAGAAGTTTAAAGGCTTGATCAAAAGTGTAAAACATAAGATTATACATCATTCAAGTCCAGTTGAAATTCCTTGCAAATTAAAAATTAGTAGTGTTTGGTTTCTATGTAACTGTATGGAGTACATGTTTTTTTTTAAGGGGCTCCATTAAAGTCAAAGAAGGACTGAACTCCCAAAGCACACCAGGGTGTGGCTCACACATGAAGTGCAGAGAGCAAGTATAACTCTTGCCTTACACACAAGTGTGACACAACACACCCAGGGTATGAGGGACAACTTAGAGGCGCCAGGCACAAGGTGCAACATCTGGGCATGCTAGGCAATGTGCAGGTGCAGTAAGTACCTGCTGACCAGGAGCACCTTGACAACCACATTGAGTCCCTATCAACCTGAGGACCATAATTGTCAGAACCTGAGACTAAAAACTTGCAGCTTCTTCTGCCAAGGAGCCTTGCCATTCCAACCACCAATAATGAGGCTGAACGCTGACCCAGTCAGCTGTGCTGGTAGCCACTGGGCAAATCCTCACCTATGGTTCTGGTTGAGCACTGGTTAAGGTCAGGCCTGAAGACCCCGGACCAGACTCACAACTGACCGAGACCTGAGACTCCCTACACAGCCAGCTGAGCTCCATGGTAAATGGACGGCCCAACCTGCCTTCCAGGTTGTACTAATCGCTCTCTCTTTCTCCCTGCCCTAAAATACCATAAGTTGTATAAAGTTTGCACAGAGTATTAATAAACATTCTTGAAATGACTGAGACCATGTTTTGCTTATTTTCCATGATCTAAGTCTGCTTACAACAGTAACATTTTCTTTGAAAGAACTGTGACAGAAACTGTTGTCCAGAAAAAAAAAGATGCTCTAAATTTAAGTAGAATTTCAAAAAGTATGTGTGTTGTAACTCACTGACTACTTTCTAGAATAAGAATTTCCAATGATATGAAGTTATATATATTGCAATAAATCTTTGCCTAGATGTCATGCCTGCTTGCTTATGATGAATTACAACGTCACCACTGCAATGACCCTACTTCTACCGATGTCTTATGTCCCGGTGGAGATTTCTAAGTGAAAGTTCCTCGCTGCCGGATTTGGCAATGCTGATTCAGAGATGTTATGTAAGGTGAGCTTGCCGAAACCAGCTACTCAAGGATGATTGCAGGATTCCTGAGAGTTCTGTTTATCTTCCCAGAGCTTGTGAGTACAAAGCAAATTTTGTTGTCAAGATTCATGTAAGACTTAAATTTGGAATTCCTGGAACATAATTCACATTAATTCTTCAGATGCTCCCTTTCTTTCTAGAATTATATTTTTTGATGACCATTACCCTTGTGCAACTCTCTAAAAAGATGGCAACAGTATTCTTACATTCTTATTATTCACAGCACTACATTTATTTTCTATTATTTGTCCCTTGAAGTTTGTATTTAGTGGTTCATAGAAGTTGCTTCCGAATTAGTTTTGTTGGTAATGTTGTCCATAAGTTTTCAGTTTTGAATTCAGTTGCTTTGTCTATTTTATATGAAGATTCAGTGAGATGTAAATACTATGCTTCTGCCACGTCCCCAGAATCCCTTTGCTCCTACTGTTCCCAGAATCCCTTTGTCCTACTGTTCTTGTTAGTCTGTGACTCTGATATAAACTTGATCTCCTTTTGTAAACATTCTAAAATTAACCTCATCTGACCTGTGCTTGACAGAAATAGTTTATCTCATGTCTCTCAGCACTTTTGAACTCCATTGACAAATACTTTATGTGTATACCCTGAAAATGGCATTTGATTGTTCCCCGATGAATGCTCTTAAGTGTTCCTAAGCTGAGAATAATGACTGTATTTACTCTTAGTTGCTTTCCCATTGTTCCTAAAATGGTGTACAGCACTCTGCAGGCAATTCATACATTATGATAAGAACTTAATGAGAAAGTCCATGAGAATCTGAAGGAAATCAACTATGAAACTGTTACAACCAATAAAAACATTTGGTAATGGTCAATGGAGAAAAAGAGAAATATACAAAAATATCTACGTATTTTTTAAATATTAGAAATAATTACTCAGAAACTGATAAAATATTCCATTCATAATAGCAGTGAAAACATACATGACAATGCTATAGGCTTACCATGAACATTGTAGAATATATGAGCAAATCATAAGTGTCAAAAAAAAAGAAAAAAGAAAAAGAAAATCTAATATATGGGGATATATACACTGTGTTAGCTTTCTATTACTATAACAAACACCTGTGATAATCAATTTATAAAGAGAAAGGTTCATTTGGCTCACAGTCTTGGAGGTTCCAGTCTATGACCAGTTATCTTCATTTCTCTTTGGGCCTATCGCGAGGCAGCACATCATAGTGGGAACACATGGCATAGCAAAGACACTCCCCTTATGGCCAAGAAGCAAAGAGATGAAGAGAGAGGGACTGGGTTCCCACAGCCTGCTTCTAGGGCATGCCTTCAGTAACCAAAGGACATCTCCCAAGGCCCCAGCTCTCAGGGTTTCTACTGCCTTCTAACAGCACCACCCTGGAGACCAAGCCTTCCTTTAACACACAAGCCTTTGGGGAACTTCAAGATGCAAACTATAGCAGATATCATGATTTTGAATATGATTTATTTGTTAGAAATAATACCATATAAGTCCCAAAATAAAATTTAGGTGAATATGTATATTGTAGTAAGAAAGACCTATCTAAGCATACTCTTAAAAGCAGAAATCCTTAAGAACGGAAAATAACTGAGTCGCTTCTCAATGGTGAGTAGGTAGATAATTTTTATAACATTAAAAATGGGTGAATTTTGTTGTCTAACACTTGGACAACTGTCACAGGTTTTATGTAGATGCAGTGACAAGTACTTGAAGGGTCTTTGAAAGGAGTAATAAATATTCTTTTCACTGAGAAAAATTATTACACTATTCAAACCCACCGAAATAATTTATTCTGCAGAGAACTTGAGGAAAAATATTTCTGCCTTTTCTTAGCTTCTATTTAAAATTCAATGTAGGCTAAATATTAAAATTTCAAAATTTGAGCTGGGCATGGTGGCACATGCCTATAATCCTAGTACTTGGGAGGCTGAGACAGGAGGATTGTAGGTTTGTAGCCAGCCTCAGCTACTTAGAGAAGCCCTCCGCAACTTAGTGAGACCCTATTTCAAAATAAAGAATGTAAAATAGGGCTGGGGGTATAGCTTGGAGGTAGAATGCCCCTGGGGTAAATACCCAGTTCTGAAAAAAAATAAAAAAATTCAAAATTTAATCATTAAGCATATTAAGTGTGTACTTTTCTGTAGTTATCTTTTGACATATTAAAGAAATCCCTACCTACTGACAGTTGATTTAACCATGAGTGAATGTTGTTTTAACAAATGCTTCCTGGCATCAATTTTGATTGCCATATGGATCTTCTTTTGGATTCTATTAATTTGGTAAAATACATTAATTGATTTAGTTTTGAAATCATGCTGGCCTCATAAATTGAGATAGAAAATAGTTTCTATTTTTTCTATTTTCTAAAGAATATTATTTATGTTTGATATTTTTTCTTCCTTAAATGTTTGGAAGAACTTAATCAGTAAGGCCTTCTGGGCCCAAAGTGTGTTTTTTGTGGCAAATATTTTATAGATTCAAATTCAGAATTTCTATTTCCTTTTCTGTTAGTATTATTTAGTTGCATTTTTAAAAGAATTTGCCTTTTTCATCTGAGTTGTCAAATTGATTGGTATAATGTGGTCCAATGTGTTTCCTTATCTTTTTAATGTCTCAAAAATCTTTACTGCTATCTTTATGTTCATTACTAATATCAGTAATTTCTTTTCTTTTTTGTTTTCTGAATCATTTTAAAAAGTTTATGAATTTAATTTATCTTTTCAAAAAGCCACTTTTGATTTTGTTGATTATTGTATATCTCATTTCTATTTCATTAAATTTTGCTCTCTATTTTCTTTGTTCTGTTTTTTATTTACTTTGAAATTATCCTTCTAACTTTCCATTATAGAAGCTCAGATCATTGACCTGCATCTTTCCTTTTTTTATTTCAATTTATATCTATAAACTTCAGTAAGCCCTGCTCTATCTGTATATCATAAGTGTTCACATATCCTTCTTTTATTAGCTTTCAGTTAAAAATATTTTCTATTTCCATTATGATTTCTCCTTTGACCATGTTTTTTCAAAATTGTGTTAGTTGATTTTCATATATTGGGATTTTCTAGTTATATTTTTATTACTGAATTTTAATTCTTCCACTATAGTCAGAGAATATATTCTGTTGTACCTAAAACTTTTAGAACTGTTAAGATTCATTTAATGGGCTAGTATATGGTCTATTTTGGCAAATAGCCCATGTGCACTTGAAAATAATATAAAAATACAATTGTTTGATGCAGTGCTCCATAAATATCAATTAAATAAAGTTAGTGACCAATGTTTCTCAGATCTTCTATGCTTTTCATGTATTTTTTCTGCTTCTCTTAGCCACTGAGATGGGTGTATTAAATAAAAATCTCCACTTATGATTTCTCTATATATTTTTCTCAATTTTTAAAATATTTAAGCTATATTATATAACACATTTAAATGATATCAATAATTTGTCGTAACTGAGTTATATCCCCAGCCCTTAAAAACACTTAAAAACATCCTAAGATATTGCTGATATATTAGACACCGATTTTTCCAAAATATATTTACACTCACATTTACCATTTCTGGCGATCTACCTTCCTTCCTGAGTTTTCTGGGTTTCTTTTCCCTTAACTTGAATAATTTCTTTTTAGTATTTTTTGTAAAGCCACCATTTTTGCAACAAAGTTTTTCAGCCTTTATTTAACTATAAGCATCTTATTTTGTTTTCATTTTTGAAGTTTTAGGTTAGTGGGTTTTTATTTCTTCAGTACTTTAAGAATGTCATTCCACTATCTTCTAGCTTTTATAGTTTCTACTAAAACATTAAGTATTAGTTTCTTTTTTAAAGTAATAATTTTTTGGACTTTTCTGGCTGATTTTAATATTTTCTCTTTACTTTTGATTTTCACAAGTATGACTAAAGTATGCACAGTGTGGTTTTCTTTGTCTTTATCCAATTTGGGGTTAAGGACCTTCATAAATCTAGTGGTTGGAGTCCTTATTTTTTGATAATGCTTGGTCATCATCTCTTAGAAAACTGCTTTAGTCTCATTCTCTTTTCCTTCTGAGACAGCAATGATATGTTCATTGGACCATTTTACTAGGCCCCCAAATTCTCTTACATTCTGTGTCTCGGCCAACATTCTTACTGCTATAATACAAAGCAACTGACCACACAACTTAGAGGAAGGAAAGAATTTATTTGCTCACAGTTTTTTGGAGATCTCGGATTCAATCCATGTGAGGCTGGAGTCTACAGAGCTCAGTGTATGGCGGTAGGAAGCAGAGGGAGAGATCAAGGGCTCTGTTCATGGAGGCTGGGAGCAAGAGAGCAAGCAAAGGGATTCAAAGACAAAAGCACAGTCCATAGGCCACACCCTTGGGACCTACCTCGTCCAGCCACACCCCACCTGCCTAGGTTACCACCCAGGCTGTGATAAATCAGTCACAATGGATTTATCTACTGATGAGATTACAACCCTCATAACTATTAACCCTGAACACTGATACATGAGCTCTTCAGGGGACATTCTATATCTGACCATAACATTCTATTTACTTTTTTCCAATCCTTTTTTTATTTGTTCTTTCTGTGCTTTGTCTATGTTCTATTACCCTCTCTTTGAGTTCACTAACCTTGTTCTCCACTATGACCCATGTCCTACTGAATTCATCCAATGAAATATTAATGCCTGGTATCGTAAGTTTTAGTTCTAGATTATACATTGATGCTTTTATATTGATTGATCTCCATGGAATTCTTAATCTCCTTATACTTTTTGGATTTTTTTATTTATATATTGGCATATTAACCATACCTACTTTTTTCTTTTTGTATGTGGCACCAGGGATTGAACCCAGGAGTGTTCTACATCCCCAGAACTTTTTATTTTTTACTTTGAAATGGTCTCACTAAGTTGCTGAGGCTGGTCTCGAACCTGAGATCCTCCTGTCTCAGCCTTCCATGTACTGGGATTATAGGTGTGCACCACTGCGCCCGGCTTCATACCCATTTTAAACTCGTTGCCTCCTATCTACAATATCTACATCATATGGTAGTCTAATTTTTCTCTGTTTTTCTTTTTACAACCAGTCATCTTTTCTTCTTTTTGTGTGTCTAGAAATTTGTGATTGTATATATATGAAATAATTTTGGTTTTCAAAAGTTATTTATAGCAGCTAGTTATCCCCCTTTACCTATTAGGCAGATAAGGTGAAAGTTTGATTATTTTAATGCAAGGGTTATCACTGCATTGTTGTTAGAGCAAGATTCGATCTTTTTGAGTTTGTCAGTGCCCTGCAATAATGGTCCTTCAAAGATATCAATTGAGAGCCTTGCTCACCCTCTTGCTATTCAGTCTTCTAGCACTGCAGGAGATTGAATTCTTGTTAGAGGTTTTGAGCTTTGGTCATTAGATCTTCACTCCACACAAGTTTCAAACTCCGGGAGACGAGTGATGCATTTGATGCAGGCCCCTTTGCTTTAGTAAAACATTGTTTTACAATCACTAAAAGATTTGGGGAAAATTTCCTCTGCCTTCTAGAATGTTTGGCCCAACCTACTAGCCTCTTGTGTTGCCCTAAAGTCTGCCCCAAACAACTTTGATTACAAATTCTATTTGTGGATGCCAAATGATGATGATGTTTTTTTCTCTTTAGAGGATATAATATTAAAGCTTATATATAAAATGAGAACTTTGTTACTAATTTTCTTGACCTACTCATGCATAATTGTTTTCTTACATTGCAATCAATGTTGTTCTCATATTAAAGTACATTTAAAAATAAATAACCTTTGAAAACATTTCAGTCATAATTCTTATTATAGAAGACTAATTTTTGCTAAATTTCTTCTCATGCCATCCATGTGGAATTGCCTGATGAAGTCATTTAAGTCATTCCTATCTCCTGAGAGTGAAAATGAATTTTTTTTTCCCTTCCTGCTAAAGATTAAAAGTTTTCAAACAGTAAGTATTTAGCAGAGTAACATGAAGAGAAAAGATGGGCCAGAAAATGATATCTCACTTCTTTTCTTAGGTGATGTCACTAATACCTGTCACTCCTGCATGAGTGAGGTGGGTTAAAGAAAAGGAGTGAGGGGTGAGTTTGGAAATTCTTCAAGTCCACATTTATTTAAACCATTATGTCTGTAAAGATACTCTCTAAGTATTATCATATTCAACAACTGCATGGCTTGATTAGAAATTGCCTCCCACCTTTTTAGTTGAAGAAGAAATGAGAAGGCTATATTCTCACACAGAATCAGGAAAAATTGTGAATTTATGGACTAAATACTTCTAAAACAGAATGTGGGATTTTTTAATCAATGTGTATTAGTCCAATTAAGTAAGCCAAGATGATTTTAATGAGAAATTGAGGCTCAAATTGATCAGTTATGTTACAAATAGATGCCATTCAAATATGAGAAGCAATTAAGAAAATGTAGAACAAGATTTTTTAAGAAGCCAGTGATCTACTCTGCATTGCAATGTTGTACATCAAAGCAGCAAGTTTATTAAGTCTTCCAGAATTGCAGGTACTTTAGGAAAAATCAATCTAAGAAGGCTATCAAGCTATTTCTGTGTTCTTAATACAGTGATACAGTTTATTCTGAGTGTCTGAATCTTATTACAAATTTAAAATCACCTAACATAAACTCTCTTACTATTGGAAAACTTAATTCGTAGAAGCAACTGCATTAAATAAACATATATGTATGAATAGTACCAAAAATGTATGAAACAGTGTACCAAGAGTTTTTTGTTTGTTTGTTTCAAATGAGAAGAAAACCAACTCCCATCAACTTAAACTAAAAAAAAGAACGTGTTGATTCGTGTAATTGAAAACCCAGTTTGGACAAGATTTGGTCATACACTGGTTTCCACTCATCATCATGGATAGGAGATGAAGGGTGGTTGATTGATCAAACCTGGATCAGGTGCCTTAACCCTAGAACCCCAAAGGAGGGGAAATGTGGATATGTGAGCCAAAATTGGAGGTTGAAGGCTATGAATTTGGGCAGGCAACAATGAAGAGAGAGATAGTAAGGAAGAAAGAGAACTGAAGGGTAGTTTTCATTGGGTTGTTGAAAATTACAATTGAATATTATTTTGTTCTGTTTTATTAAATCTCTATTCTCTGATTTTAAAAATAAAATATTTGTAGTTAATATTTGAGGGTAGCTAAATGCCAGAAATGTGTACATCAGGCCTTAGGGGAGAGTATGCTCAGACTCTAAAGTGTTCTTAGGATTTCTAACACTCCTTTGGGAATTTTAATCTGTCCAGTGAATGGATCAAGAGGTGTGGCTTAGTTCAAGAAACAAAAATTCAATCTTTGGAGCCAGGATCTCAGCATCAAAATTCATATCACAAATATTTTTCAGAATCCCTATGAAAGAGGAAACATGTGGTTGATACACTCAAGATTTCAACATATTGGGGCTGGAGATGTAGCTCAGTGATAGAGCACTTGCTTAGCAAGTCCACAGCATAGAATTTGATCCCTAGAATGCAAAAACAAAATACTTTGGCATACTGAAATGGCAGTCCTTACAAAATAGGCTTATTAGAAATTAATATGGGTTTTGTTTTATTACAATAATTTTCTGCATAAAACATTACTATAAAGCTGATTTTCTATTACATTACTTTCCAAAAGTAGCTGCTTGAGGGAAGAATGGGTCATACCAAGGAAATACTTTCCTTCCTTCCTTCCTTCCTTCCTTCCTTCCTTCCTTCCTTCCTCCCTCCCTCCCTCCCTCCCTCCCTCCCTCCCTCCTTTCTTTCTTTCTTTCTTTCTTTCTTTCTTTCTTTGTTTCTTCTTTCTTTCGAGATTGAACCCAGGGGTGTTCTACTTCTGAGCTACACCCCCAGTCCTATTTTTATTTATATTTTTATTTTGAAAAAGAGTCTCACTAAGTTGCTGAGGGCCTCACTAAGGTTGCTGAGGCTGGTCTTGAACCTGCCGTCCTCCTGTCTCTGCCTCCCAAGTACTGGGATTACAGATGGCCACCACCACTCTCGGCTTTATTTCTACATTTCAAATTAGGAATAATATTCGATCATTTATGAGGCTTGTCTGCTTCTTGGAGTGAGGATCAGAGTTAAGTATGTAAAACTTACATTCTTCTGTAATTTATTTTTCCTTGAAACTGAATAAGTTAATGTGTAAAAATGAATTATTCCTTCAAAATAAGCAAAAGCATTAGTTCCAGGCTCCTTTATTATCAAATATCCACTAATCATATACTTTTAGCATCATTGTTAGTTTTTTGACAAGAAAATAATCTATAGCACCAACTTACCTCCTTACTAAAAGTATATACACAGTGAACCCTATGTAAACTATAGACTTTTGGTAATAACAATGTGCCAAGGTAGGTTCATCGATTATAAGAGGTGCATCACTCTATGGGAGATGTTGATGGGTGAGGCTGGGTTTGGGGGGGACAGGGGGCTTCTGTACAAGAAATCTCTGTACTTTCCATTCAGTTTTTCTGTGACACTAAAACTGCTCTAAGCTGGGTGTGGTGGCGCAC
>PVJS01003295.1:59346-76836 GCA_004027185.1 Glis glis
CTTGGAGGTAGAATGCCCCTGAGTTCAATCCCCAGTACCGCAAAAAAAAAAAAAAAAAACTGCTCTAAACAACAAATTTCATTATGGTTTTGTTTTTTTTTTTTTCGGTACCGGGGATTGAACGCAGGTGTTCTACCTCCGCACTACGCCCCCGGCCCTATTTTTTATACTTTATTTTGAAACCGGGTCTCACGAAGTTGCAGAGGGCCTCACTAGGTAGAGAGAGAGAGAGAGAGAGAGAGAGAGAGAGTGCAAGCGAGTGAGTGAGAGAGAGAGAGAGAGAGAGAGAGAGAGAAGAGCTGAGGCTGGCCACGAACCCGGATCCTCCGGTCTCCGCCTCCCAAAGTACTGGGATTACAAGCGTGCGCCACCACGCCTGGCCTTCATTATGTTTTATAAAAGCACATACAGAAAGTCTTAGTTTTTACCTGTAAATATGTTTCATGAAATTACATTGTTATTCTAAAAAGCATCTCAATAATTATAGTCATAGTTGTAGAAATTCTAGCTATTCACAAAACTTGTGCTCCCGATTTTTCTAGTTTTTTAAGGTACTTCTTTCTCTCTTTCTCCATTTTCTCACACTGATCTAATTCATCTCTTTAGAAATTAATAGCCTCAGTTTATATTATTTCCAAAGTGTCTGGAGATGGACCTCAACCCACCTTTGTAAAAGTATGAAGCACATGGCTTTTGTCCTTCCAGAAATATTACATTTCATGTTTCACATTTGTGGAGAAGTCAGTTAAGAAACCACCCACCCATCTGTTTGCTTAATAGAAATTTTCAGTCAATGAGCCTGGTGTCTGGAGCCAGGCAGGCCTGGTGGCACTGGACTTTAGCCAAACACCTCAAACCATTTTCCTAAATGTTTTAGACCCAGTAAAATACAAAGCTGGTTTTACCAAGTGCTTTTTCTCTTTAATTTTTTTAATTTGTGCATATTGTGAGGAAAATGTAATCCATCTGTTTTCCTGGCACTTAATTTGACAAATTATTGTTTTGTAAGAGAAATTCAATGTCCAAGAAGCCTTCTGAGCCAGTCTACTCTCCCCATTAGAAGCCCAGAGAAGTGGAGTTTTCCCAAGGCAGATGGATCTCAGAGTACAGAAGGTACTGGTTTAGTGAAAAAACACTGTGATCTTGCTACTCTTTATCCTACAAAAGTTTTGTCCAGTACCACCAAGAAAAGCTAACTATAAAATTTAGTCTAATGGCTTTAATTATTATGCTTTTGTTTCCAATTTCTTGTCTTCTTTTTAATTATTCTTAATTCCAACTATCCCTAAGTGGTGTGGTACATGGTTCCCAGCCTATATAATCCATGCTCTCAGCATCAAAAGGTTATATTTTCTACCAAAGGCTTTGATTACCTCGAAGTGATTCCATTTTCCTGGGGCCTAGCTTTGTGTACACATGGATGTGTTTGCATTGTCCATGTAGGAATGTTCCAAGCATGTTCAGTATCTCCAACTCTGCAGGATTATGATGTGTATTGTATTTTAAAAGGCTCTGTCAGCTGGGTGTGTTGGTGCACTCTTGTAATCCTAGTACTTGGGAGGCTGAGAAAGGAGGATCACAAGTTCGAGGTAAGCCTCAGCAACTTAGCCAGACTCTCAGCAACCTAGCAAAATAAAAAGGGGTGGGGGCATAGCTCATAGCTTGGAGGTAGAATGCTCCTGCATTCACTCCCCAGTACACCCCACCACACACACACACACACACACACACACACACACACACACACACATAGACACAAGCTGTGTGGAGTCCTAAGTTTGGGGAACCTTAGGTTAAAGGAGCCTAATGTGTTTCTTTGTTTTAGGGTTCATCTCCAGGGCCTTTACTATTGTAATGAACATCCTGTGTCCCCTAGAGAAGACAGCATTTGAAGCCCTACAGAGCAGTGCTCCACCGTGAAGCATGCTTTTCTTGAAGCATCTGGCTGAACTGAATTCTGTGGGAAAACTTGGAAAATTCTGACCTACATCTTTCCCCTTTCCATTTATTTGATTACCCTCTTGGTGTCTAGTGTCTATTGTCTAATGACAAACAATAAGCTGCCTTCTTTTAAATTTTAACTTAATTTAATTTTCATTAGGGAGAACAGGATTGTTCTATTTGACTGAAGAGACAAACCTACCATCAATAGAGAATCTGAAGTATCAAAGACTATTTTGCAACTATTTGAATGGAAATCCCCACTTGTGGGCTTGGGGGGAGGTGTGGCAGTTTGGCTTCAGAAGAGCTGGGCTCTTTGATTAATTTCTACCCAATTATGCTACTAGAGGCACTTTATCTGTTGTTTTTTAAACAGAATTTCATGAGAATTGGCCCACATTTGCTACTATACTGGGAAAAGAGGAAGTAGAAGGAAAAATTTTAACTAGCTCAGAAGTTATTTTGGAAAGCTTTCCTCTAATGGGGAATTTTGCCTATCTGTCTATCTATCTATCTATCTATCTATCATCTATCTATCATCTATCTATGCATACATACACAGGATAGACAAGTTTGAAATTATTTATTTTTTTTTTCTTTCTTAAATCGTTCTGAGGTTAAGCTCTCTGAAGTGCCTTTTCAGGATTTGTCTCAACCCCATGCCTCAGTTTGCTACCTGGTTAAGGAAGTACCTTGGGAGATGAGTGGGTGGAGAAACCGCTTGTATGAAAACAGCCACGAGAACAGTCACATCTTTGTAAGAGTTCACATAGAGTTTTCAATTCATGGATGCCTTGGGATGTGTGGGTGTGGCAGGGGTGGGGAAGTGTAGGAAGGAGAGGGAGATCATCATTCCTGACTCAGAGAAGCAATAACGTCCACCCTCTTTTCAGGTGAGGCAGTTTTGTGACACCTTCCCCTTGAGCAGCTTCATTTTGCCCTAATTCTAACTTCAATCTGCTTGGTAAGGGAAGAGCACGCCTCCTAGACACACAATCACTGTGTATGGAGACCACCTGGGCTAGACATGAGCCTGGCCGCTCATTCTTTTTTTGTGTTCCATCCACCCAGTTTGCTCTAGAATGGTCAATGATAATATTCTTTTCTACTGTCCCGATTCTGTGAGTATCTCTCAATGTTGTCCCTATGAACAACAGAAGGGAATCATAAAGGACTCATGACTTCTTCTCTGTTTACAGAAAATATTATTTGCATTATATATTCCACAATAAATCTGTGTATTTATATTCATAACCATTCATGGAACTCTTCATTCACTCATATATTCATTAGTGTATGCATTCATCCACTTGACAAACATTTATTCAGCACCTACTACACAGAAATTAAGTCAGTCCCAAAGTTTCTCACTTTCCAACCAAGTAAAATAATTCCAGATTTTCTGCAAAAGACTTCCAGATGAAATATAAATACCAAGTAGAATAAATGGTAAAGGCCAATAGTAACATTAACAATAGGTTTAATTCATTTAGCTTAGAAATGGTGTTCTTTTCTTGGGCTCATATAATATCCACATAATTCTAGGATTAATACTGGGTCCAGAATTGCAAGAAACCATATTTTGCTTAAATATAATATTCCGAATCGCCAATTGACTTAGTTTTTCTGGGTTTCAACTTCATTGTTCTATAGTATGAAAATTTACCTTTCCTTTTAGTTGTTAAGTGAAATATCACTTTGCAATGTAAAAATCTTAGAATGACATAGTTTATAGAAGAAGTTCCGTAATAGAATTAAATCCTGTGCTGATATAGACTTCATGCATTTTGTTTGTGTTTGCTAAAATCTCTATGGCTAGTGTGGGGAAAAGAAAATCACTTCTCTGAAGAAGTTTTTACAACATATTAAAATGAAAGAAATTCCCTTTTACTCTTACATCACCAGCTCTCTTAAATATTTATAGTTCTGTGCTTCTCTCAGCAGAGCCCTCTTTTCTCTGCTTCTGTTTATATTGAATCTGTCTAGAAGAATTGATCATGTTCAATGTCATCAATTTTTTTCTTTCCTTTTTAAAAAATTATGCTAATTATTTTTAAAATCAGCCATCATTCCTAACTCTGTCCTATCAGTTGCCAGTCTGAGGAAAGAGTCATCTTGGGGCCAGGTTGCATAAAATGGCTTTTTCACTGGGGACTTTTGTACCTTGCTGGTCACACAGACATCTTTTATGCTAAGTAACTATCCTCAGTGTCAGAGCTCTGTGGAAGTCTCACTGAAACTTGGTACAGATCATCAACCTCATTGTTATCCAAAAACAAAATCATGCTGACAAGCTGATAAAAATCATCAAGAGACATGCCGTGGATTCATGCTTATAAAGTAACATGACTTTTCTATATATTTCATACCCTGACTAGTGAAAGTATCATCCAGACGCATGTCCTACTTAAGCAAAACAGCTCAGGCCAATTCTAGACCTCCTAGAATTCACCATCACAGCAGAGGCCCCAGCAGTTCTTGCTTGAATTATTGTAATTTTCTCTGCTTCCATTCTGATACTTGACAGCCTATTCTTCATATAACAACCAGAGTGAAAAATAATAGTCAGAACTTATCACTCCTCTACATAAAACTCTTGGAGATGTTTTTTCCTATCATGGCCTAAAAGGCTGAAACAATCTGGAACCTCTACTTCCTTCCTGTCCAGCTTCATCTGCTACATCTTTCCCTCTCACTTCATGCTAGTCCCACTGGTTTGCTTACTGTGGAGGTCATGACCAGAAAAGGACCTTTGCACCTTCCATACCTTCTGCTGGCCGCGCTCTTCCCCTATGCAGTGGCTTGGCTCCTCCCTCGTCTCCTTTAGGTTGGTTCTCAAATGTCGTCTTCACAGTGAAGCTTTCCCTGCCCATCCCACTGAAGACTGAAAGCATCCTTTCTCTACATGTTTCCATTTTCTCACTTTTCGTTTTTCTCCAAATAACTCATGACCATCTGATATACTATATGGTGTACTATCTTTTCTTTACTGTCTTTCCTACATTGAGGAAAGAGATTTTAGTCTGAGATTCATTGCCCAACTTCTGCCTCTCAATGCCTACTGAATGAATGACCTACAGGTCATAAGTTCATATCTGAAACCCTAGAGCATTCATTAGATCCCCGGGATTAACAGCGTAGGAATCATCTCTCTGGTCAAACACCTGTGACTTATAAAAACAAAAGTCTTATTTCATAATACCAAGGAAATGCTGAATCCCAAAAAGTGTGTTGGGTCTAAGCAAATGAGTATACTATCTGGCCGAAGTGGGGTTAAAGGAAAAGTTCCCGCAAATTCAGAAAAGATTGTTGATTTCAAAATTGCATTATAAACTTGAGTTTTTAGAGCATGAGCAATCCAAAAATTAGGATGTGTTTTCTGTTAGACTATTTAGACTATTAATTATGACACAGAGATAAACTCCTCCAATTCCTGGACGCAAAGAATAATCTGGAGTTCAGCCAGGACTCCCCATTGAGGTAGCCATGGAAGATTTCAAAGAGGATGGCATTGAGGTTCAACTCAGCCACGCAGCCAGCCACCCATGTTTCTACCTGGTTATCTCCCAGGCATCTTAAACTCATCAGGCCAAACCTGACACTTCATTTCCCCCAGACGAAATCTGTGGCCCTGTGTGTCTTATTGAATGGCACCAATATCCACTTAATAGAGAAACAAAATAACAGGACCCAGAAACCTGGAAGACAACTCCTTTCTTCCCCTCAACCCCCCAAACCATATAAACATCAATTTTACCCAGTAAATATTGCATATCTGCCTACTCCTTTCTATCACCATGAACACTACCCTACTTAATGCCACCATTGTTTTCTAGATGGATTTCCATCAAAACCTCCTAACTTATCACCTGTCTTCCATCTCCTTGACTTCCATGGCTACCATGGAACTTTCAAATGCAAACTATGTTGCTCCTCTAATTCAGAGCTTTCTCACTGTTCTTAAATAAACTTTGAAGCTCTTAACATAACTGTTTTGCAAGGCCGTTTGTCACCTGGCCCCTGATCAGCTTTCCAGCCTCAGCTCTCACCAGGCCTTTCCCTGCAGGCTATGCATGTACCAAACTGAACTGCCTTTAGAGTCTACAGTGGGCCAGGTTGGATTCTACTGTTTCTTTCAGTATAAGTTCCTCAGGGAGTTACCTCGGATTCCATGTTTGATCCATTTCCACATAGACACTCCACGGACTGAAGTCAAGGCTTCTGCTCTGCATTTCACAGCCTTCTGAACTCCCCCATCAGAGGACTTACGACTCGTTATGGTAGTGGCTTCCTCGCTCACATCTTTCCTGAAGACTGTAATAATAAACATTAATTAATTGATTATTGTGTACCAGGGTCTGCTCTAAATGCAATACATAAATACACCCATTCAACACACAAGACACCTGAAATGATTCTGTTTTACAGTTGAGGAAACTAAAACACCATAATTTGTCCAAGGTCACACATCTTGGAAGTGCAAAATCAGTTTCTGAGGCCAGAGACTTAACTCCTGTGTTGTCTGTGGGAGAACACAAACCTGAAGACAAACCCCCAAAAGTATTTTTCGCTTTAATTGTAAGTAATTTTACAATTAATAAAGCAAATAACAACAAACCCAAAACAAAGATTTGAGCTCCTCTTGAAAAATTCATAATTTGTCTTTACTGGAGCCTGGGCCCTGTTGGCATCCTCTGCGCAAGGAGCATTTTCCTATTTCCCATTATCTCCATTTTCTGTTGTCTCCCTGATAGAACTGGCTTCCTCCTTTATGATATCTATTTGGTCATTGTGGGAATTAATGTTTGTGATTACAGCTTATAAATTCCTTGAGAATAAGGATCATGCCTGTCTTATTTGCCACCAGATCTCCAATGATAAGCAAAGTTTTCAGGCAAAATACAGACACCTGGTAAATATTCATTTAGCGAATGAATTATTGAATGCACACGTTGAGAAGACATTGGTGACAGCAAGAAAGGTAGACATAGATGGAAAATTTCATAAGTAAAGCAATCTCCTAAAGATGCTTTTTATAAAGGTACTATAATTTTGTTAGCAATTTTACTTGAAACCATGGGTTTCTGAAGTTTCTCTAATTATGTTTCTTTCTGGCCTTAAGTAGTACTTTCTGGGAGTAAGTAATGCCAATTTTTAGCTGTATCCTTTTACTTTCTTGAATTAAAACATGAGTATCATTACTGATTTTATCTTTATTATGTGTAAACAACACACTATTCAATCAATCAATGACTGTATTTTATGTGAGTCTAGTGTATTAGCATAAAGCAATAAACAAAGTCCAAAAACCTTAAATCACTACCATGAAGATGATTAACATTGGTGTTGTGGCAAAGACTCTAAGAACATGTTGCAAAGGTTAATGATAATGTGGTTTCCACATCCCGGAGAAATAGCCAGCTCTGGAGTCTTTTGTAGAAAGTTGGTCTCTCCCTTCCTTTAGAATGGATTTTCTCTGCCCAGCAGAAATCAATTAATCTTTTTATGCCCAAATTTATGCCTCTATAAACTGGAGAAAATGCTTGCTACCTATGCTCAGAAGAATGTTCTGATAAATAATGAAGTCATGTCTGAAAGGCACTATATAAAAACAAAGTATGATTATGATTTTTTTTGTTCAGAATTAACATGTTTCCCACAGTTTGTAACTAGCCAATTATAACTGTAGGACGGTCTAAAATTTTCTTTACTCCTTTTTTGGGGGTTACTTGAGCAGTTCCTAGGAGTGCTAATGTGTGCATATAACATTCCAAATCTGTAAGCTTCTTATTGTATAAACCAACATATACAAGTACAGTATAATATTTTATATTTCCATATTTTCCAATCTAAGCAATGTGACCTTCCCCTTTATATAGTTTCACTCCCTTTCTGTTCTAAATACTAAAAAATCAGTTAAAGAGGAACAGCAAAAACATGATATCACCTTTTCTGAGCCAATACAAAAACCTTTTTAGTTTCAAGCAAAAGAAATTTCATCATAGAGCATTGGTATTTTGGGAAGCACTTGGTGTTGATACAGCAAATATTAATTAAATGTCCAGTTGCTTAAAACAAGATCAATCTGGCTTTCTCTTTTTGCTGGTATTTTTGAGGTACAATTCCATTTATAAAATATTTTTAGGCTTGGAGTAAAATGAATTTTCTCATTTTTAGGCAATTATTCACTGCCTCTGTGAGATCTTCAATTATTTTTAAAGTTTGGGATATTGGGAGGAAATGTCTTTCTGGCTTTTGTACTTCCCAAAATTTAATTAA
The DNA here is from genome assembly GCA_004027185.1 of Glis glis. Classification (NCBI taxonomy): domain Eukaryota; kingdom Metazoa; phylum Chordata; class Mammalia; order Rodentia; family Gliridae; genus Glis; species Glis glis. The sequence goes on from PVJS01003295.1 coordinate 67,567, forward strand.
ATTCTAATTTCCATGAAGCAAACTCACTCTTCTTTCCAAACAATGTAAGAGAAAGTTTTCAGAGTATTAGCCACATTGGGCTTTCATTCAGATGTGTTAGGAGAAGAAAAGGTACATAATAGATAATGTGAAGTTTCAGTAAAACACATATTAGCAAAATCTATTTAATTATGATTATTTTCTTTCACCTTTCTAATCCACTTCTTTTCCAATGGCCATTTATACATTGCTCTTCCTACATCTTATTTAAAAAAGATCTTTGCTGCCATACATGGTGGTGCACACCGATAATCCTAGTACCTGGGAGGCTGAGACAGGAGGATCACAGGTTGGAGGCCAATGTGTGGTAATTTAGTGAGATCCTGTTTTTAAAAACAGAGGGATAGTGATTGAGTCTTATAGGTTTGTGTATGTACATCATGTGCTATAGTGTGTTTCCCTCCGGAGCATGAAAGGGAGGGGAGGGGGAAGAAATAGGGTGGGATTGAAGGGAGGGATAAATGTGCAATGTGTGCATGTATGATGTTCATACCCTGACATATATCAAAATGTATAATTACAATGCACCAATAAATGAACATAAAAAGTTAAAATAAAAAAACAGAGGGCATGGGGTTGAAGCTCAGAGGTAGAACACCCCTGGGTTCAACTCCCAGTACCACACATACGCAAACACACACACACAAAAAAAAAAGGAAAAAGAAAGAAAAAAATATTTGCTAAAAGACTCTTTTTTGTGTCATCCCTGAATAGGAAAAGGATCTTCTTTTGGTTTTTCATTGAAAGGACATTTGCTTTGGCAATTTTCCTCTGTTTAATTAACTGTGAAGACATCTGAGATCTGAGGGAGGATTTTATCCCTAAGAAGATCAATTCTGTATCGTTGGTAGCCTAACTCTTCTTGATGGAAAAGATCTATAGAAGGGAGAAAAAACAAGGGAGTCTTAGGTTAAGGTTGGTGAGAAAGGCTGTCAAGGTTGAAACATGCTGTAGGGCAGTTCAGGAAGACTTTCAACTTGGAGGTGAAGACGAGTAGGACAGAGAGCTTCTTCCTGACACCAAAAGCCTCCACCTATGTTTTGGAAGGAAGGGAGGGCTAAGCATATTTTTCTTGCATTTGCCTATATAATTCAATCAGTCCCTGGCCTGAGCTCCCCCCTAACTTGCTAGGAACCTCCTCACACCCAGGAACATATGTTTTCAATTGAACAGTGTTTACAGAAAGACCACCTGCCAGCAAAGGGAATGTTTTCCCTCTCCCAGTGGGGCTCTTAACAGACAGGTTTTAATGTAGTTAAACAGAAACTGAGCAAGAAGCCTAGAAGAAAGATATTACAGGCTAGCATGCTTATTGTGATTTTCTCATAAATAAAAAAGGGAAATACATCAGATATTAAGACAATTGTTTTCATTCCCTTTTATTGGCCTTCCATCAGAACTTGACTCCTTTCTTCCCTGACACCTCCTCTTTGTATTTCTTTGTTCAGTCAGGTTTTGGGACATACATTAGTAGTTTTAATCAAATAAATTTTTAAAAAATTATAATCGTTTCCACTTTTGAGGATGACCACTTTAGAACAAATAAAAACAATCTCTGACCATGAGTGTAGATGAAAATGAATCCCACTGTTTACTCTGCTCCTACCACAGTCAGAGTGCAGAGGGAATCCTGGTGGCTACCCAAGAACCAAGGCCTAAAACATCCAAGCATTAAAATTAACCTCGGGCACCCAATGGCGAGCTTGTGCATACACAGAGTGAAGCTGTTGGGGGTAGGGGGACTGAAAAGCAGGGGAATGGAAGAAGAAAGAAACTGAGTATCCTCAGAAGTTCAGGGATGGGGCCGTTCCTTGCTTTTCCTCCTGTGTCTGCCATTTTCTTTTCACACGTACTCAGTCACTCTATGAAGTATAAACAGATGCTAGGAGACTGAGTGCTGAGATTTGATGGAGCTTTCTCCTTTCCTTTTTTAATGCAAGAAAAACCAGATGAGGGAAGCTCACTCACAATACCGGGCAAGATAAAAAGCTGTGGGCAAGAGGTCACTGCATATTTTATTTCATAAAGTCAACCTTACAATCAAATAGGTAGAGAGGATGAACTATGAGGGATGTAACCAAGCCAAGCCCATCAGCAGTGAGAACCCGAGTGGGAATCAGAGTGGACCGGACCTCATGCAAACACTGCCGGTGCATTCCACAGGCTTGGAAGTGATCTCAGACACCCGGCTACAGTTGACAAAATCTAGGAGTCAGGTGACAAAGTGGTGACATGGTCCATGATGACAGCCAAGAAGCAGTTCCAAGATAATAGCACATATACAGACTTGAGCCAGCTTCATTCTGTATCATAGTGTTATGTGGTAGAGACAAACTGCAGTGAGGACAAAAAATTTAAAAAAAATTAAAAATAACACATCTCATTCCTCAGGCCTTCACTGTTGTGTAATAAGATTACAATACAAAGGTTTGCTACCCATGGGAGGTCTGTGAGCATTTCACCACCCAGGAACCAAAAGTGGACTAGATGAACCCTTAAAAAAACAGACAAAGGTTCTCAATTCTATTACCTCACTGGGCAGAAGTGATGAGAAGAATATAATAAGGGAACAGGTAAACTTCCTATGGCTACTTTCTCATGACACACTTCTCTTGAGAATTCAGTGGCTAGCACTGTTTTACAATAAGGAGCTTTAAAATTAGCATGATAGAAGCCTGTACAATTTGTAGTTAGCGACCTGAGAGCAACCTTTCTTTCTGTAGATAATACAACATAGTTAAATCCTTACTAGTCTCAGTCTGCAATAGTTTAGGAACCATGGATTGAGAGTATTCCAGAAGTCTCCATTGCTTTCTCTTTTTTTAATGAAAAATCTATTTATTTTTAATGTGATATTTTTGATCTTTGACTCATTCTATGAACAAATCATGTGGTTCATTTTTTTTTTTCTTGCTCCATAAGGAGAGAAACAAAGTCTTTTACTCTGCTGGGAGTTACTATTTATTTTATGTATAGATAGTAGCCCAGAACTACATGTCTCAACAAATTTTCTTATGTTGCAATTCTCCAATATTAGAATGAAAGTAAAAAAGGAACAATTGAAGATAAAATCTATGATCCTGTTCAGAAAGCTCACAGAGTGTGATAGAAATGGAACAAGTTTTGGAATACTGTGAAGGTCTGAAAAAGCACTGCTTTTCTCATCTTTACGTCCTTGACTTCAACCACTTTGACCTTTCCACTTGTCACCTTGCCTTCTTGTTCCTGCCTCTCCCTTCTGACCTCCCAGAGTCACTCACAGCTTTCCTTCCTCCCCTCCACAGAAATTTATGAAAGGCCACTTACTCTGTGCCAGACAATTCTGCTTGATTCCAAAGGTGACAGAATATGAATCTACAATGAATAAAAAAATCTCTTTTATATTTTATTTTATGTACTTCCAAAATACTTGGGTTTTTGTCTTAAAAACATTGCTACTTTTTAAAGATATGAAAAAGAATTATTTAAAAAATCATCAATCTAAAAAAGAGGTCAGCAAGCTTTTTCTTTACAGGCTAGATAATAAGTATGTGAGGCCATAAGGTCTTGGTTGCAGCTATTCAATTCTGCCCCGTTAGTGGGAAAATGACCACAGATGACCCCTAAATAAATGGGCGTGGCTATGTCCCAAAAGAAAAATCATTTATGAAAACAGGCGGTCAATTAGTTTTGGCACAAGGGCCATAGATTGCTGACCCTGAAGTGAAATGTTGAGACAAGGCACTGAACTGTAAATAACTATAGTCCAGTAACTCTTTCCAATAGCATCACACATAAGGCACAGTAAGCATTAAATTGAATACCGGAATCCACTGATCTTAAGCAAATGTTTAGCCATCCAGCTTCCTCATTAGCAGATTCATAAGAAGATCTAATCAGATATCCTTGAGTGTCTTTCTAACTTTAAATTTTGGCTTTCTTATCATATACAATTAAAACTCTCAAGAATAAGAGCTGCTTGCTCCGATTCCTCTGAGCAGTGTATGTAGAGAAGAAGGATCTCTCATCTCTGACATGAAGGGTAGGAGCTGGTGATCTGAGGAAAATTAATTATGAGTTCCATTAAATAAATTATCATAAGGTAAGTCACACTTCATTTAAGAAGCACTTTATGGGTATTTTCTCATTTGACCCTCATTACAATTACATTAGATAGCAAGAATAGATATTATTACCCTCATGTACCAAATAAGAAAGTAGGGGGTTAGAGAAATTAATTTATTCCCTGTTATCCTACATCTAATGCCTAGCCAAGCAGAACATTAATGCCAGGCATGTTTTAATTCAGAGCTCTTTAAACCATGCCAGTCTCCTCCTAATGTAGACACTTTTGAATTACTTCAGAAAATTGCAATATGACTTGAAAATGAGACAACAGTACCAAACTGATTACTATTAAACCATGCCAATTAAGGCAAGCATTTTGTAATAGAGTTCCATGAAGTAGAAAAATGAAATGTACCAGCACCATCAGAAACAGCATCACATGAGGAAGCTACTACATGGCATGGAGATCACGCCAAAACACACACTTCACATGCTTGAAGGAACGAGGAGTCCAGGCCAAGCAGAGTTTTCCTGTTTTGCCTGTGTTTACAAAGACATCCAATTTTTACTTTATAGGAGAAAGTATAATGATAAAACTACTAATGTCTTCCTAACCAACTTCTTCCAAAATAAAAAAAATTAGAATTTGAACACTTTAAATATTTGTTTTTCTCTTTTTAAAGTTGATGCTTTGGTCATTCTAGACGACAACCAAAATATCAATGATTTCTTTAAAACTGTATTTTTGCTGGTTTAGTTTTCACTTTTTTCATGTTTTCCATACTCCATGTGGTTTTCTGCATTCAGTGTCTTTTTCCTTTTCGCCAAGTTTTTAAAAAAAAATGCGCATGCATCACTCTATGTCTTCAAAGCATTTTAAGAACACTACCAAATTGCAATTCTCTAGTGGTTTAAAATTAGCTCCCTCGTGTTTTTCTTATGAGCCTTTAAAATACCTCTTATGAGTCTCTAAAATACCTCATGACATTTTTCTTTTGTTTCCAAAAAAATTTTAATTTCCATGCTTAAACAAATGTGTATATTTCATTCAGTATTTATTTAGCATTGTTGTAGCTTTTAAGGAAGAAGTTAAGAAGTGGAGAATCCCTGTTTTGTTTTTGTTTTCCTGTTGAATTCAACACTGGCTTAGCATTCCAGGTGGCAAGCCGTGTTCACGGTGTATTCTGAGACCCAGAGAAGGAAGTGGAACTCTTGGTTGTGGAGCGAGACAGACACAGGAGCACATCATTCCATTACAGGTGGGCTGTGCTGAGCTCAAGGACTCCAGAGCAATGATACTCAGAAAAAGGATAACTATGATGAGGGCAGCGGGAGTGAATCCTAATTATGAGCAGGCTTTCTAAAAGATTTCGCCCAATTAACTCAGTAAACACCACAAACTATGGGAAAAAAAAACACAAAGTATTATTGAATTATTGGAGGGGGGTTGGAAATTAGTTTTAACTGTTTGACTAGGATTCAGCCAAGTTTGTGAGTCCCATATCGTAAATGCTCTCCATTTGTTTGTTTGTTTGTTTGTTTGTTTGTTTGTTTGTGACAGGGTCTCCCTGTATTGCCCAGCCTGGCCTCAAACTTGCGATCCTCCTGCCTCAGCCTCCCAAGTAGCTGGGATTACAGACCTGCGCTACATGGGGCTAAATTAGTTCTCTCTCATTGCTTCACACAATGATCTTAGCAGCTATCTTTATGGAACATTTTTTCATCCCCCTGCTTTGGATTTGGTAGTCTAAAAAAGCTGTGGGCTGAAGAGTGTCCACTCAAAATTCATATGTTGAAGTCCTAATCCCTAGTACCTCAGAAGGTGAAGTACTGTAGCCGGGCATGGTGGCCCATGCCTATGAACCCAATATTTGGGAGGCTGAGTCAGGAGAATCTCAGGTTAGTGACCTGAGATTTAGCCTCAGCAATTTAGCAAGGTCCTTTACAACTTAGTGAGACTGTTTCAAATAAAAATAAAGTAGGGCTAGAGTTGTAGCTCAGAGGTAGAATGCCCCTGAGTTCAATCTTCAGTACCATACACACACACACACAAAAAGGCAGTGACTATATTTGAAGAGAGACTCTTTAAAGAGGTGATTCAGTATCAAGTTAAAATGAGGCGTTTGGGATGAGTCCTAATCTCATATGCTTGGCGTCCTTATAAGAAGGTGAGATTTGAATGCAGACAGGTATAAGGTGAAGACCATATAAAGACAGAGGGAACAGATGGGTAACAGAAAGCCAAGGAGAAAGACTTCAAAGCAAATCAATCTTGCTGATACCTTGAGCTAGAGCTTTAGCCTCCAGAGCTGTCATGGCAGGCCCAAGTTAATCCCAACTGTTCAGTTTTCTCACATGGTTTTTTTCATCATGTTTGCTTCTATTTTATCAATTTTGTATTTTAAAGATAATCCATTGTTAAAGAGATGCAATCTCTAAAAGTCAAAACAGAGGGGGAAAAGTAGGCCCCACTATCTGCCACCAACACCAAGTACCTTTCGCCCATCTTTCCGTCCACCTCTGGACTCTGATTCTAGATTTACATTCTCAGCCCTGAACATAGAAGCAAAAACTTCTTTGTCATTTATGAAGTTTAAACAACAAATAAACAAAATTTATGTCATCATAATAAAGCATTAATAGAACAGTTAAGAGATCAGATGTCTTTTACTCTTCTAGCTCTTAATTGTAAATAATAATTTATGTAATTTTTGAGGTTGTATAAGCTTTTCTGACACATCAACAATAGCTGTAAGCATGGCTTGGCCAGGAACATCAATCCCTTTAGCCTCAAAATTTACATAGATTATTAGATCATTTTTAAATTCTATGAATTTGTTGGGAAAAATAACTATTAGAAGTTGTTTTTTCTTTTTTTTTTTTATTCAGGCAAGACAGAGAGAACTTCTATGTGTTTCAAAGTAAAAATTTTCATAACCTTGATTTGGAAACTCAGGCTGAAACATAAAATGCCAAATGACAGGGGCTTAGAGGTATCAGTGATAACAAATATTAGTAAGTAATATTCTCCTAGGACACATATTATAATTATTATTAATTTTAGACCTTTTGTGAACTAGTATAGACTTCAGGAAAATACATACATTTGAGTCTTATTTTTCTGAATTTGAGTATCCATTTAATCTAGCTTTATTAATGTGTTGCTCTGGTTTAGTTTTTCTATAATTTTTTAGTCTCCTCTACATTGTTTGTTGTTTCACATTTCATTTCTGACAATTATTTGTGCTTTTTCATCTTGATAATACTTGCTAATGTGTCTTATTAATCTTTCAAGGTACTTATTTTTGCTTTTATTAGTTTTTTTTTACTATTTACTGTTTTCTAGTAGGTTGGTTTAACCTTTTATTTATATTCTTTTCTTCTTCTGTAATATATTATTTTACTTTCTTAGGTTCTTATGTATAAGCATAGATCATTTATTTTCAAATAGATACATCCAAATCCATACATTTCCTTAGAGCTCTATTGATTTTTGCTTTAATCTAATAATTTTTTGGAATTGTTTGCATGTGCTTAATTTTCTTGTATATGGGATTTGTGTGTGTGTGTGTGTGTGTGTGTGTGTGTATGTGTGTGTGTGTGTGTGTGTTACTGGGGATTGAACCCAGGGGCATTCTACCTCCGAACTACACCCCCAGCCCTATTTTTTATTTTTATTTTGAAACAGGGTCTCGCTAGGTTGATGAGCATCTCATTACTTGCTGAGGCTGTCCTTGAACCTGATATCCTTCCTGTCTCAGCTCCCAAGTACTGAGATTACAAGCATGTGTCACCAAGCCCAGCTGGGATTTTTTTTTTTTGAGTAGTAAAATTTCTTGTAATTGTTGATGAATAAGTAGTTGCAGCCTGTATAATATCACCTTTATGGAATTTGCTAACATTTCCACTGTGGTCTAATGTATGGTAAAGTTTTGTGGCTATAGTCTATGTGCTTGAAAATAATATGTAGTTTTGTGTGCACGGTACTGACTTCTTTGTACGGCTGTAAGCACATTAGCCAACTCTTCCATATCCTTCCATATTCATTGGTGGTTTCTTGGTTGGTTTCCGAGAGAGGCATGTTCAACTCTCCCTGTGACTATGAAATTGTCCATTTTGCTCTGAGGGGATGTGGCTGTTTGCTCTATGTAGCCCCCTGTGTGGCTCTGTGACCCCAGGTGTCTACTGCTGAAAACATGAAACAGCTTCCCAGCTTCTGCAAGAGAACTTTCTCTAGCACATTCTGCATTTGCTGTTGTCTTTTCAATTTGACCTCTGCTTTCAAATTTTCTTTCATGTTCAGTCCTCTGAGAATTCTCATTCTTGTTTTTGAGCACTGAGTGTTAAAAATGTTCTTTTCTAACTTCTGTGAGGATTTGGTGGAAGAGGTGGAAGGAGAGGCTAAATCATGTTCATTTCAAGCCTTGAAGATTAAACTTCAGTTACTCTAAAATGCTTTTGATGGCCTTTCTCTTCCTCTCTCCTGGCCTCCCTTCTTACCCTGACTTTCCAAGCCCACCAGTCTGGTTTCAGTTTCTCAATTCAGCAATCTCTTTCCTGACACAGGACTTTTACCCATCATTTTTCTCTGCATGGAATTGCTATTTTCTCCATGAAATCATACTTACCCTTCAGGAATTAGAATATATATCACTTACTCAGACCCTTCATGGAAAATATAAACCAGGCCTTTCAGTTCTAGTTTTTTGCAGTATGTGTACATTTTTTAGTAGAGCACATTTTACCATCATATATTATTTACCTAGTTACCCACTTATTTATTCTTTCCCTCCAAATTAGTTTCAGCTCCTCGTAGGACAGAGACTATGTCAGTTTGTCCCTCACTGTGTCCCCATTTCCAAGACACTTTTGGTGTTAAAAGAACATTTTTTGGTGTTAAAAGAACATTTTTGTTGTTCAAAGAACATTTGTTGAATGAGGCGATGATACTAGCCCCAAATAGCTGTACATTTTAGGTCTAAGTTTGGTCAGTCACAAGGACTAATTATTATAAGGCTAAAATTCCAGATAAACATGACAGGTTTATCTATTTTATTTATTTATTTATTTATTTATTTATTTATTTATTTATTTATTTATTTACAGTACTGGGGATTGAATCCAGGGGCATTCTGCCTCCGAGCTACAACCCCAGCCCTATTTTTTTTTTTTTTTTTTTTTTTT
>PVJS01003296.1:0-76735 GCA_004027185.1 Glis glis
GAGAGAGAGAGAGACAGAGAGAGAGACAGAGAGAGAGAGACAGAGAGAGAGACAGAGAGAGAGACAGGGAGAGAGAGAGAGAGAGGGCTGAGGCTGGCCGTGAACCCGGATCCTCCGGTCTCCGCCTCCCAAAGTACTGGGATTACAAGCGTGTGCCACCACGCCCGGTCTTAAGACTATCTTACAAAACCTCCCTCATACAACTTCTAATCAAACAGGAAGTGAAATGAAGGCCATTGTAAAAACAAAGTAGCAAAAACACTAAATCCATTTAAACATGCAACCGAGTTTATTAGGCATAGAAATTATGATAATAAATTATAAATTCATTTTAAGAGAAATAATACCATATACTAAATTATCTTAGCCTGATCTCTCAGAAGAGTGCTGTGAACTTGATTCTTGAAATCCTCAGAGGAAACAGAGATAAAGAATTGGGAGAGGTGAATGGGGAAAGGGAAGAAGCAAGCAACTACACTAAGGTGCAATCTCAGGCAAAAACTCCAGCAGAATATAGAGGACAATTTCTGATTAAACCTGTAAGGGTGAGCTCATATGTTTATCTATTCTCTCTCTGGGGATATATTTAAATATATATATACATACATATATATATATATATATATATATATGTATTTTTTTTAAAGGCATAAATCCACAAGGATGAGGAGACTAGAAGAGACAATAGAAAAATGTTGGAAGCTAGATAGTAGGTGGAACAATTCCAGTTCTGATCATGATGGAGTAGCTAGATTACAGAAAGGAGGAGGAAGAGGAGAGGCAGAGGAGGAGAAGGGGAAGAGGAAGGGAAAGGGAAATCCTTGGAAATATATATTAAACAAATGTCTGCAGGTTCCAGATAGCAAGGGTTTGAAAGAAGGAAGTCACGTGTGATGAGCATCATGTTCATTGTATCTTTCTCTTTGAGGGCGTTATCCAAATCCTGGTAGGAGGACATCGAGCTCGAGAAGACAGCCGGCAGAATGAAAAGATGAGAAAAGAGAGCAAAATTTAAAAGATGAAAGTGTAGCTGGATCATATGGTGGATCCAGTCCCAGTTTTCTGAGGAATCTCCATACTGATCTCTATAGTGGCTGCACTAATTTGCAATCCCACCAACAGAGTAGAAGAGTTCCTATTTCCCTGTATCCTTGCCAGCATTTATTGTTGTTTGATTTCTTTTTTATATTAATATGCTTTTATTGGTGCATTATAGTCTCACATCATAATGTAAATCATGTTGACAGTGGCATACATGCACTCAACATTTGGTGCCCCCCCCGCCTCCCCATTTCCCCCCTTCCCAATACACGATACTGATATTGACGTTGGTATACTCACATATGTAGTATTGGTGGTAGTATTTCCATTAATGAGCCTCAGTCTTCCCCCTCCCCTTCCCTTACACCACCTCTCTGACTCCACTGAGGTTCCCCTCCGTTATCTGGAGTCCCTCTGGTATCCCTATACTCCCTAACTTGAGCATATTAGAGAAAACATATGACCCTTCACTTTCTGTGACTGGCTAATCTCACTTAACATAATGTTCTCCAGGTCCTTCCATTTAATTGCAAATGATATAATTTTTTCTTCTTTATTGCTGAGTAGAATTGCCTTGTGTGTATTTCCCATAATTTTGTAATCTATTCATTTGTTGATATACACCTTGGTTGGTTCCATAATTTGGCTATTGTGAATTGTGCTGCTATGAACATGGATATGCATATATCTGTAGTTCTCTGATTTCAGCCCCTTTGGAAAGATACCCCAGAGTGGTATAGCAGGATCATATGGTGGATCCATTCCCAGCTTTCTGAAGCATCTCCACACTGATCTCCATAGCGGCTGAACTAATTTGCAATCCCACCAACAGTGTAGAAGAGTTCCTATTTCCCCACATCCTCTCCAACATTTATTGTTATTTGACTTCTTGATGATTGCCATTCTGATTGGGGTTAGATGGAATCTCAGTGTAGTTTTGATTTGCATCTCCCTGATTGCTAATGATGGTGAACATTTTTTTCATGTATGATTGGTCATTTGTATTTCTTCATTTGTGAAGTGTCTATTTAGTTCAATTGCCCACTTCTTGATTTTAGTGTTAAGTCTTTTAAGTACTTTGTATATTCTAGATATTCGTCCTCGATCAGAGGAGTAACTGGAAAAGACCTTTTCCCATTCTCTATGCTGCTTTCTCTTTAGATTCTTTTCTCTTTAGATTCTCTTTAGATTCTTTTCTTTGATGAGCAGAAACTTTTTAGTTTAATGCCATCCTATTTATTAATTCTTGTTTTAATTTCCTGAGCCTTAGGGGTCTTATTGAGGAAGTTTCTACCTTTTCCTATATGTTGAACTGGTAGACCCATGTCCTCCTGTAGTAATTTTAGTCTCTGGTTTAACTTCCAGGTCTTTGATCCATCTTGAGTTGACTCTTATGCAGGGTGAGAGGAAGGGATTTAATTTGATTTTTCTACAAATGGATAACCAGTTTTCCCAAAACCATATATTTAAAAGGCTTTCTTTTCTCCAGCATATGTCTTTGGTAACTTCATCAAAAATAAATTGACTATAAGTGTGGGAATTTGTTTCTGTATCTTCTGTTTCATTAGTGTGTGTGTCTGTTTTTGTGCCAATACCATGCTATTTTTATTACTGTAGCTCTGCAGTATAATTTGAAGTCAGGAATTGTGATACATCCTGCATGGTTTTTATTATTGAGAATTGCTTTGGCTATTCTGAGTCTTTTGTTTTTCCATATGAAATTTAGGACTGACTTATTTTCTAGCTCTGTGAAGAATGACATTTCTGGGTATCTCTCCAAAGGGACTGAAATCAGAATATTATGGTAATACATGCATATCCATGTTTATAACAGCATAATTCACAATAGCCAAATTATAGAACCAACCTAGGTGTCCATCAACAGATGAATGGATTATAAAATTATGGGATATAGACTGGAATTTTACTCAGTAGTAAAGAACAAAATAATGTCATTTGCAGGGAAATGGATGGACCTGGAGAACATTATGTTAAGTGAAATTAGCCAGTCACAGAAAGTAAAGGGTCATATATTTTCTCTCATATGCAGAAGCTAGGGAGTAATCCAGATACAAGAGGGACTTTAGATAATGGAGGAGAAACTCCAGTGGATCGAGGGAGGTGGTCTAGGTGGGGGAGGGAGAATCAATGAAGGAAACACTTCCATGAACATTATGTACATGTGTGAGATACCAATGCCAATCTCAATATCATGTATGAGGAAGGGGGAGGGGAGAGGGAGCAGGGGGAAAACTCTCCAACTGCGGTGTGCATGTATGTCACTATCACTAGGATGTGAGACTATAAGACTATAACGCACCAACAAATGTATAAAAAAAGGTAAAAGCTAGGGGAAAAAAAGATGAAAGTAAAGCATGGTGCAAACTCTAGCCAAAAGAAAGCTGGTGTGACTATACTCACAAAGAACAAACTAAATTTTAAGGCAAGGAGTATTATAATAGATAAAGAGTGAGATTATATCATAATAAAAGGGCCAATTCAAGATTAAGGTATATCAACCCTAAATTATATATACCATATAACATGGCTTCAAAATACATAAAGCAAATATTAACATGACTAAAAGCAAAGATAGACAAATCCACAATCATAGCTGGAGATTTTAATACATGTCTATCAGCAATTGATAAACAAGCATACAAAATTAGTAGGCATACAGGAGCTCTGAATATATAACCAATCTGATCTAATTGACATATGGAACTCTAAATCCGAAAACTGAAACATTTTAGGTTGATGGATTTTTCTTTAGGTACTTACAATATGTTGTTCAGATCTATATTGATCACAGCAAAAAAAAAATGTTCCACTGCATTCTACTTTTCATTGCCTCTTCTATTATCCTATATTAATTGATCTATTTATATATACATGGAATCCTTCTTTTACCCCCATCTGTCTACTTTTTAAGGCTTTCTCCTAATCACTTGTTTAAGCAACTTGAATATGATTCTTGAATATTAAACTGGTTCTTGTGCTTGGGTTTCATTGAGTTTCATGAAACAATGGGGTTACGGTTTTCATCGAATTTAGAAGATTTTCAGGCATTGCAGCATTTCTTCAAATAATTTATCTCTCTCCCATCCCTTCATCTCCTGTGCATATTACAGTTACACATAGAGTTGGACACTTAAATAAAGTTATCCCTCCACTCACTGGTGCTCTGTTCATAATTTTTCCATTTTTTCTCTTTATATGTTCCATTTAGGGTAGTTTCTATTGATATGTCCTCATGCTTACTAATCTTTTCTTCTGTGATGCCTAATTTACCATCAACACCATTCAGCACATTTTTTCATTTCCAACATTTTTGTTTTCATACATAAAAATTTAATTTGGGTCTTTTTTCTTAATCTTTCATGTCCAATAGGAATTCTCTTACCTGAGACATTTCTTGGTCAATTTGATTGACTGATTTTATCCTCGCTATGGGTCATGTTTTTCTGTTTGTTTGCAAGTCAGGCAGTTTTTTTTATTGGAGCCAGACACTGTGAATTGTACTTTGTTGGATGAGGAAAATGCTTTTATATTCTTTTTTATATTCTTATGAATATTCTTGAGATTTGTTCTGAAACAGCATAAATTACTTGGAAATATATTGACTCTTTGGGAATTTACTATTAAGTTTTGTTAAGCAGGATCACGCTAATGTTTAGTCTAGGGTTAATTTTCCCCACCATGGAAGCAGAGTTCTTCTGAGTACTCTACCCAATGTCTGATGAATTACGAAGTTTTCCAGTCAGCCAATCAGTGGGGAGTGGACATTCATCCTGAACCTGTGAGCTCTGTGGATTTTTTCCTTTGCTCGTCTACAGTGGCTATTTCTGTGGTCTTGATCAGCACACAACTGTGCTGATTAGTACATGACTGAATGCTTAACAGAGACCCTCAGCAGGTCTCCAGATACCCCTTCATATCCAGGTCTCCCCTCCCTAGTAGTCTAGCTTCCCTGGACTCTCATCTTCTAAACTCAAGCAGAGGACTGGTTTCTGCGTGGGTTCCCTGTCTTGTGCTGCAGCCTGGAAATGTTCTCCAGGCAGTAAGCTGGCTCAGTTATAGTGTCCCCCTCACTCGATTCCCCTGTCTTGGCATCACTGTTCTTATTGCCTGATGTTTAGAGTCCTGAGAACTGTTGTCCAGTATTTTAGCTCCTTCAGTGAGAAGGGAAATCTGGTCCATGTGCCTATATCTTGGCCAGAAAAGAGGCTTTTCCCCAAGCATTTTGGATGGAAAGCCAAAGAGATACATTCCAGTTTATTTCTCATGGCATAAAGGTCTTGCTACTGGAAGGTCTGTGCTATGGAGAGGTTAGTGGCTGGGAATTGAGGTTTGACTCTTCTAGGCATAGATCTTAAGTTAAAACTTTTGCTTTTAGCTTTGCATTCTCACTCTCACACACCATTGTGCTGAGTCCAGCTCCCGTTTCCTGAGTCTTAATTAAAAGCTCCTCAGTCATATCCTTCTTAGACTGTCTAGACAATGTCACCACTCGATCCATCCCATTGCTCCAGGTGCTCTGCTTCCAAGTGTTCTCTCATCCACTGGCCTCTATCAATCTATCTATTCTGTGAATGCATCCTCTTGACATTTCTTCACTTTTGTTTAAATTATGGTCCATATTCCATATAGACCACAAAACACCACCGTTATATTTTTAATGCCATTCAATTCTCTTAGCACCTTACATGTTTATTTTTACTCAGGGAATCAATCAAATTATTAAACAGAGCTCTAAACAAAGCAAAGGAATCAAACACTTATTTAACACTGTAAAAGTCCAGACTTCCTCACATTTTTCCTAACTTCAGGAGTTTATTTTGTCATTTGGTTTTCACATTAAGTTCTGATCACAAAAATTTAATTATAGGGTTCTAGCCTTTTATGCACATATGAATTACTCTACATGCGTGTGAAGCCATCCAACTATAAACCAGGATTGAAATATAATTTGTGCAGTATCTGAGGCAATTATAATTAAATTAAAATTAATGAGTTCAAATCAGTTTCATCAAATTATCAAGATCAATTAATTGAAACTTTATAAATTGCTGCTTAGCAGAGTGGGCTGTCTGGGGCATGCCATTTTTACTCTTGCCATATGGTGGCGCCACTTTGACTAATAATTACAAATTCTATCCTCCAATACAACTTGACTTACATTATGCATAATTTGAATTCTACGGAGTCTTCAGAAATTAATTCCTAGCTCACACTGTGACCGCCCAGTTTGCTGACCTGACTCACCCCATTCCTGACTTGGAACTATTGAAAAGTCAGAGCTCAAGGTCACCATGGGACGAGAAGCTGTTATTTCCTAAAAGTTTTTGCTGTCAGCTTTCAGAGATCCTCCTAATGCAAGGGCAAAGAAGATAGAGATTACAGTGTTCTGTTCATACAGATATCTATTTCCAAGTCAGCTATGTGAATCCGAATACTGAGAGATCAAATCAATTATTAGAGAAAACATTATAAACTATTAGGGAAGATGGAGATATAGGTGAGACTCACACCTGACTCATAAGGTGAGATGCTCAGGGATAATCAGTAAACACAATTTAATTATATATAAGAAATATTTATTTAGTGTGTCATCTGCCACTCTTTACCTATTAAAACCTTAAAAATCCAGGCCCCTTTCCAGTCATGACCTCACTTTTTATATTGTTTCTTCCCCTCAGTAAGAAAAGATAGCACTTTTGAGAACCTTTTGTGTGCCAAGCACCATGCTCTGTGCCTCTCATTTTTTGTAAACAACATACACTTACCTCTGAGATAAGTGTAATCATTCTTATTTTCTAGATGGAAGGGGCTGAGACACTAAGAGTCATTTGTGTAGTAAGGAACAGAGCCAGCCTTTAAATCCAGTCCTTTGTGCCCCAGACCCACACATTGTCCTTCATCCCAGGATGCCTCCGTGTTTCCTTTGAGCCTGTGCACCTCCATTTTCTACATTGCCCATTTCCCTGTCTGTATCACTATCCACCCTCAGTTATACTCGACAGTTTTCTGCTAGAGATAATCTATTTATTCCTCCATTATTTACAACTGTTTTAAAATGGCAAAAGGGCCTCATATCTCTATTATGGTCCATTGCCCTGATGAATGTGCACTTTGTCCCTTTGGAGCTTCTGAGGGTTTACTTGAAAGAATAATTCCAGAGGAAGGTACAGGTCAACACTGCTGTGAGAACTGGATTCCAAACTTCCTGGTTTGGAAGGGGATTGGGGGAGGAAGGTTGGGAGGGGAAAGAGTGAGAATTGATGAAGGAACAGTTCAAATAATGCTATGTCTATATATGTAGGCATCACTACCAATCTCAATGTCATGTTTTGGGGGGAGGGAGGCGGTAGGGTGGCATTCCGAGGGAAACACACCAAGTGCTGGGTGCATGTATGTTTGTATCACTTTGAACCTCACAACGATGTATAATTACAATGCACCAATGAAAGAATTAAAAAAACAACTTCATGGTCATCCTAGGAATGAAGAGGAGTAACCAAAGTATTATTTCATTCAGTGGAGTTGGACATGGGAGTAAATAGGAGAGCTTTAGAGTCCTCTTAAGGAAGGGACCATGACAGTTATTGAGTTTCAATAACTACCAAACTTAAATACATTCTGCCACATGCCTACCGAACAAACATCCTTTCCTTGAATATCTCAAATACCAGAGAATTCGATAGCCAGAGAATTAATTTCAATCTTGGACAAGTATGGCTGTCCTTCTTTATATACTGACATATGGCAAGGGTGACCAACGACTAAGATGGTGACGATGGACATGGTGACTGACTTTGTTGGATGATTTCCACTTGGGCAGAGCTGCCTTGGATCTGGGTCAGACCTATCTCTGGGGGAGGAGGCATCACGAGAACTTTTGGCAGGTCAGATGCTAGAAGGAACAAAAAATGCAGACAGAGACATTAGAGGTTTAAGGATATAAAAATATTTTATTTGTATTTTAATGTACTTAACACATTCAACTTTCTGAGGTGGAAAATAAATGTACTTAAAAGAGCTCTAATTAAAATTCTTAGAACCATTGACTCAGATGACAGTTAAAAATACTTAGGGAAAAAATCTTATAATGCAAATCTGTGCAGACTGTCACTCTGCTTAAGGTTAATATCTTTTCCTAGATTTTGTGTATGAACAAAACTATATGATTAACTTGAAGCCATCAAAAATATCTGGAAAAATATATCTATGATAGGTATACCACAATGTTGTTGTATGTTCTTTTCCAATATCTAACATAATCGCTTCCACAAGAGGGTGCCAGTTGATATCTTATTCTCAGAATACTAATTCAGAAGCTCAATTTTGAAATAATGAGTTGTTACATTTTACACTTATGTAGTTACACCAAACATTTAAACATAATTCACATAGTATACTTAGGAAGATTAGCTTCCTTATTACTATGTCCTTCAAAAATAACATTTTAGATTACAGAAGGTACAGTTTCTAGTTGATATTAAAGAAACTTTCAAATTTAAGTTCAGTTCTGTTTCATTTTAAAAGTGTTAAAATGCATTTGAGAAGTATGAATTCATGGTATTGACATTTTACAATTTTCTTAAATATGAAATTTGGGCAAATATTGCTTTGTTTTAAACAATCAAACAGCAATGTGTTGATCCACCCTCCCCCTCCACTTTGTGGCAACAAATCTAAGAATAGAAGGCCTCATCAATGTGTTGGGGCAGCGCTAAATTCATAGGTGTCTCAAATTTGGCAAAGCCTCCAAAGTATCCTGTGTTGCTCTTTGGAAATGATTCAATGAATCTGCTAGCTTAATACTAGCAGGAACATTCTAACATAACCCCATACATAAAACACATATAGACATATACATGGAGATACACACACACACACATATATATATACATCTGTACATATGCACACATGCACACACATCGGTGCTTAAGATAATTCATACACTTAGGTTTCCTCCACTCTCCATCTTTCACACTGTGTCCTGCACTTGCTATCTACAAAGAGTAATAGAAGAACTGGCAGGAAAATCTGCCTACTGCCCAGCATAATGAAGTCAACTTGGCTCTTTCTAGTAAGTGCAAGGGGTATCCTTCATCATTTAGCATGTTTTTCTATAGTATTGCTCTCTAAGCACCAAGAAGAAAGTGCTTAGCAAGAAAAATAGTATGTATTGAGTACCTAATTTTGCCAGGTATTGTGTCATAATAACTGTATCCTGCATGCTTTATTTTATCCTCTTAGCAACCCAATGACTTAGGCATTATCAATACTTTTATTTTTATAGCTGGGAAAACTGAGTATCAAAGAAGTTAAATCCTTATGCAAGGTTCCTTGCTCTGACAGAGAAAGAATTTGAATCCAGGTCTGTTTTACTTCGAGTCCCCAAATGGTTAATTTCTATCCTCCATGTCCCTCTACCCAGCAATAGTTCCATTATGCTGCCAAGCCTGTGTTTTAGAGTCAGGTCCTAGCGTGTGTCTCGTGCCCTCAGGTGAGGTTAGGACATGGCTGAATCACGTTAATGTATGATCATGTGGTTGAGTCAGGTTATATTTGGACATGGTCTTCTTTGACAGGTAAGAGGGATGGAGGGAAGTTATTTCCAAACTTCAGCTGGTTCTCAGAGTGGCATCAGCGATCTCTGGGCACTGTGATACAGTCAGGGACAACCACATGACCCAAGTCACATTCCTGGATGTTTATCAGAACAACTGGGAAAGCAGGCTGTGGTGGTGTGCGTCTCGGGGCCTCCACAAGGACCTTGTGACTCTTCCATCTACCATTCCTTCAACTAGAGAAAACAGATGGAAGTGGGGACCTGGAGAGCCAGGAATCAAGATGGCCTAAAGACAGACCTCCCCACCTGAGCATTTAAGATGGGACAGTATACTTCTTCACCAACAGTGCCGTTTTGGGAGGAGTCCTCTGTCTCATAAGCAGAGGTGCCCGGCCAATCCATCCAGCTGAAATGCAGCCGCGTAGCAGGACATTGAGCAGGCCTCTCCCAGACTTGGCGCCAAAGTTCAGAACAGAGAACAGAACATGTACAAGCGTGAAGTCAATGGATTCCAAAGACAGCGGCCAACTGACCAGACGCCTCCCTCAGGGCTTACGAGAAGTCTGTGGATTTGAGACTACCACTCGTGACTGCCCCCAATCCCAGTCTTCATTAAAAAAAGAACTGGGGAGAAGAAAGTCTGTCCTTGGAGAAACTGAAGTTTGGGTTAGACAGGATTCATCTCTGTTCCCTGGAGAAAAGAGGAGGGCACTCCCCTCACTGAGACAAGAGAAGAGCTCAGAGCTGGGGTTGCAGATTCACACTCTCAGTGGGAGAAGCGAGCCCATGCTGGTGGATTTATCCCTGCGCCTGAGTGGGAGGGAAATCACCTAATGAAAGCAAGCAGGATTGGAGGGGTGTGGTCTGCCTACCATTGTTTGTGGCAAAGATGAGTGAGTTGATTGTGAGCTGAGTGGGTACCACAGAAAGTTGCCAGGTTTGGGGTGTCTTGCCCTGCCTGTGGGTGACTGTTTGACCCAGGGGATCCCAGTAACAAGAAACTGAGGGGGTGGCACTAACTAATGTAGGTGGAAGAGGTGGAGTTAGAGCTGGATCTCCTGGTCCTGGAGTGGGAGGGTCCTACAGGGCCCTCTGAAAGACCAGCACACAGACCATGCAAGAAAGATCACAAGGGAGGGAAGGGATTGCAATCAAATCTGAGATTGATACTTTAAAGTGAGTATAATGTTTTAACGGCTCAAAGTAACTAGAAATGTATGGGCTCTATCCAAGATGGTATTAAGTGACAAGAAATGGAGACTGAATTAGGTATGGTTGAAGGCAATGACTGGAAGAAATAAAGCCTTCGCACATGTGCACTGCACTGAGTTGAGACTGTCTCTGACTCTGGTAGGCTATTGGAGAGTTTCTCCCTCATCATGGAGACATCTGAAAATGGCCCAACAGGCCACAGAAACTTTCACGTCAGGCCAGAAGTGGCCATAGCAAATGCAGCACCAGTCCATATGTCCACATCTATGGGGCGCTGTCCGCCTTCCAAGACATCCTACTTCAGAAGGCGATGATAGAAGAGACTGGGGGTGAGCAAGGCTGAGCTAAGGGGAGGTCAGACTGCATGTCTGGTTGTCCAGTTTAATACAACCTGAGTAGTGAAAATCAATTCAGAGTCTTATTTTGAGAAGATACAAGGAATTGACTGCCCATTCCTACGTGAAATCTATGTCTTTTTATTATTGTTATGTGTTATGAGATACGCTTTTTTTATTTTAAGGTCTAGTTCTAAAGGTTGTTTTCATTATCCTTAACAATTCTTTAGGGGCACTGAGGAGGCCTGGAATACTTCTGGAAAGGAAGATGGGAATGGGTGAAAGAGAGTGGAAAGGCAGGTATTTCACTCACCTATGAGAGGGACCCAGCAGGCCGGAACTGGGTGGAGTGTGGACTCTGCTGGCTGGGGCCCTGGAGAACTGCAGAGACCTCGTCACACCGTGCAGCTGCTGCTCCGCTCCGACTGACTGCTGCCATGTGAGCGTGCATACCTGGAGAAGCCAGGCCTTCCAATTCTTCGAGAGAAATGAAAAATTCAAGTTTTTATATGAATCTCATCATTTTTTAGGGGTTGGCAACCACTCAAATAAAATTTTAAAGCACTATATGTGCCAAATGAAACACATCTGTGAGCTGATGTGGCTGGTAGGTTTCCAGCAACCTCTGGCATAGGAAATGGGAGAAGGTGGTCAGAAATGAAATACGGAATGAAGGCTCCAGGCCTGTCAGTCATTATTGTGGCTACAACGAGCTCTGGACCAAAGGCATCTTTCAGACTGGAAATAGGAACTTCATAGGAGGTCTGAGGAGTAGAGGAAGAAAGACAAATTCTACTAATGCTCAAGAATGGGGCACTGGTTCTGCTAGGATGGTGACGGCCACCACAGGAGCTACAGAAAGACTCATTTCAGGTATCACTGGGGATAGGAAAGGATACGAGTTCCAACTAAAGCCAAAACCAACTTTAGTAACACAACTGAATGTGCTGCAGGTGAGAGCAAGAGGATAAAAGTTAAGAAAATGGACCAAGGGATGGGAGAGAATTTCTCAAACCTAGGAATGTCACAGATACCTTAGTAGAAAAAAAAAAGAAGTTACAAATGCAAGTTTTCTGAAGCCCAGGGAAAAATCTTTAGGGCCAAAAGGCTGAATACCTTCCTCTCCTTTGATAGTGTTGTTACGGTGGGAGTGGCGCTGTGGGCTCTTTCCCTTCAATTCAGATCAGATTGTCTGAAGAGGGGAATTAAAATTAATAGGTGGCTTGGTTGCAGCTTAACAAATTTTATTACAAAGTCAGTAGGAATTAGAAAAAAATAAGAGAAAAAGCAGCATGCCTGGAAGACAAGCTGGAGAGCCCGAAAGTGGAACTCTGCCCCTTCCTCGGATCCCAGCCCCTTAAATACACTTTTCACATTATATGTTTTTATTAGTGTTACCAAGGCAACGAGCTAGTAACTTATTATTTCTTATTTTTTTTTTTTTAGCTACCAGGGATTGAACCCAGGGGTGTTCTACTCCAAGCTCCCCCCCCCCGGCCCTATTTTTTTATACTTTATTTTAAAACCGGGTCTCACGAAGTTGTAGAGGGCCTCACTAAGTAGCTGGGGCTGGCCATGAACCCAGATCCTTCAGTCTCTTAGGCCTAACTTATTCCTTAGTCAGGTGGTGCCTTCTAGTCTACTAAGTGCACTTACTAAGTGCAGAGGTCACTAGTCTACCTTGTTTTTACCCCTATTGTATTGGGCTGTATTGGTTGTCTATCAACTATGGGCATTTTGATGTAACACATGGAGTTTGCCTTTCTCAAACTGAGGCCAGGTCACAAAGAATAGGAGGTAAACAGAGGCACTAGCTGTAGCCAGGGCAGCTGTGTGTAATCTCTAAAACAAAGGCATAAAGCCCTTGCTATCTTCACGGTTTTGAAATGTGCTGGGCAGAGTCACTATGATCTTAGGGCTAAAGCCTTAACTGCCTCTATGGTGCTCTTAAGTCTCTGCCTGCTTCTAAGGCTAGAGGCTTCAATTGTCTTTACATTCTTACTATGGGTTAATCATTTAGAACAAAGGAGCAGAAAAGAAGGGAGGGGGAGCTCTTGGAATATACAGAGCTACTGCCTCTCCCTGCCTGAATGACTGCCTTTTACATTTTACTAGAAATTAACATCAGAGCAATTTTCCAGTACTGGCACACTGTCATGGAGCTGTTTTGGGTGTAGGTGGATTAGAGAAATACTGGTCCATGTAACAGAAATGAGATCAGAGCACGGTAATAGTGGTTTTGAGAAAATGCTACATGCAGAAACCAGCCATGAGATGAGCATTGTGGTTCAACATCTTACCCAGAATGGGCTGGACATCTACCTTTCTAAGACAAGAACTCACCTAGTATTTGCATACTCAGTTGCCTGCTGGCTGTTCTTCCAGTTCATGAACTTGACCTCTACAGTTTATTCTTGATACAGAAACCAAAGTGATCCTTTTGAAGCTTTAATCTGATCATAGTGCTCCTCTGCTAAAAATTCTTCCATGGTTTCCCATCTCACTTGGAGTAAATGCCAAAGCCCTTAAAATGGACAATGAGGCCCCTGATCTGGCCCCAGCTCTGACTTATCTAATGTCATTTCCTCCAACCCTGGACACCTTGCCCATTCAGCTCCAGCCAGCCACGCTAGTCCCAGCCTTTCTTGAACACGTCAGATATACTCAGGACTTTTGCACTTCCTGTTTCCTCTGCCTGAACAGCTCTTCTCCCGCACGCACGCCTGTGGATTGCACTCCCTCCCCTGCTTCCTTCAGGCCTGGCTCCATGCTTGCTACCCAAGCAGCCTTCGCTGACCACCAGTGCAAAGCAGCAGTCCTCCCGCCCAGCTTTCTCCATTTCCATCCCTGCTCATTTTCCTCATCACTAATCATTACCTGGTCTTGTTTATTTGTTTATAATCATTTCTCTCCTCGAGAATGCAAACTTCATTAGGATTTTGTCCACTGACCTATCTATCCCCAAAGCCCAGAACGGTGCCTGGCACATAGTGGGTACTTGGTAAGTATTTGTTGAATGAAGGAGTGAGTGAATAAATGAACAAACTAAGGACACTTTTAATAACATCTAAGGAAATTAGCAGTCATAGACAAGAGAACTACTTCGATGATTTTGAAAGAGATTTGGAACCCTGGGCTATTTCCAAAATTAAAAAATAACATGATTACCCTTGTCTGTTCCTCCACTGTGATGAGTAATGTTAGTGACATGAAGTTGAAAGGATGGGTGGTTGCTCTCTGGAAAGCAAGAAGGCCGACTCCTTCAAACTGTTGAAAGATCAGGAAAAAAAAGTAGATAGGATTCCAGGCTCGCATGAAAAACTTGGCTCTGGACTTGGCTGGTAAAAGACCCATATGTGGGTTTACAACCAAGAGGACACCGTGTCTAAAAACTGTTACTGAAACGGTGCCAGAATCTGTAATCAGGACCTCTGACTTTTCTGGATTTCTTTTTTTCAAAAGCTCATGATTTAGATATATTTCTTCAGAATGCTGGCTGTCATCGAGGACTGGTAGTGACAGCAGTCTTCAGGGATTACTAGTGGGCTTTCTTAATTGGCTGAGCATTTTTTTTCTCCTGTAATACATATTTATAATACATAATGGGAAGAGACAAATAAATATTTGGAATATTTTCCCTCAAAGCAATTTTTGTCCTTTCTTTCTCTTTAAGGTCATAGATATAGTTGTCTGGACATATATGTTATATATTTATTTTTCCTCATAAAGTTATCCTCGGCCACCCTTTGCTGCTAGATGAGGGTGGAAGAAGCTAGCACAGGATGAGTAAGTTAATTCATTACCTAATATTAAGCATTTAACACCACACTAATCAAAAAGCCCCACTAGAAAAGACCAAGGGACAAAAATGAATCCCATTTGCTATAGCTGTCTATATTTATGATGGGCAAGGCCTTGAAATTTTTAAGACAAATTTGCTTAATGTTTTGAATTTTAACTTTATTTAGTTTCAAAGGTTTTTCAAGTTCCAGTGTAAAAAACAGCTTTGTTTTTAGAATAATTTATTTTAATTCAAGTTTAATAAACTCAAGATGGGGAAATGACTCAAAAACAATGAAATGTGTTTTTCTAAGCAAGAATATTAGGTTATAATACAAAGAAAGCATGTGAATAAAACCACAAATAATACAATTTTTAATTAGAATATTTTATGGACCCCATTTTCCTTGTAGGATCTATAGAATTATGTGCCCAAAACCCATTAAATGTAACAAAAACAATGCACAAAAGCTCACCACACACACAGTCAAAATGTGACTTGAGACCAAATTTCATTCTTTGCAATTGACCAAAACCCCATTTAGGTTGCCTGTACCTCAGTGGGACTTTTCATAAACAGAGTCTCACTAAGTTGCTAAAGCTGACCTGGAACCTGCGATCCTCCTGTCTCAACCTCCCAAATACTGGGATTATAGTTGTGCACCGCCACACCTGGCTGTCATGACCTCTTTACAGTGATAGAAGACTCTGCTCTTTGACTCTATTGAAGGAGTCCTAATTCGCCACTTCTAAGTTCTCTTACTTTTCATCTACTTTAAATTTAGATACATGCTATCCATCTCCTTTATTCATTCATCAACTCATTTAGGAAAAAGAAATGATTGGATTCCTAATTTCCATTCCTCCCCAAGTGGAAATAATGACATAGCAATCAAATTTCAGTCAAGGATTATAATTTATAAAATGACATTGCTCATACTTTTACATGAGTAGTTAGATTCTGGGGTTTGTTGTGATCTTTGTTTCACAGAGTCAAGTTCCATAGGAATTCAATGAAGGAAGAGGTCACCTATGAAAGGGTTTTTTTGTTTTGTTTGTACTGGACATTGAACCCAGGGTCAGTCTATCCCTGAGCTACACCTCCAACCCTGCTTATTTATTATTTTGAAACAGTAAAGTCATCAAGGAGGAGATAGAAAGTAAGCTGAGCTTTGAAAGCTGTATAGCAGGACTAGAGACAAGGAAGGGAGGTGGCTATCGGTGGAAGAAAACAAAAGAGGAACTCCTTGGGGAGAATACAGCATGAGCTATATCACTGATGCAGAAAAGGGGCCAGGAAGTGGTCTAGAAATGGAAACTAATACAGATTTTTTTCCAAAACATGAGAATCAAGTAGCCAAGAAAAGGTAGATATCCATGGAATGACAGGTTCAAATCAGATAGTATAGGTATTTAAACACCAGGCTGAACCAGTTAGGAATAATGTTATCTTTAAAAAACAGAAAACCTGACTAAAGCTTAAAGACATTTGCTGTTTTCTTAACGAGAAACCCAGAATTAGGCAGTCTAGGGTTTTGTCAACAGCTCAACAGAGTTCTCAGGCTCTGGGATCTTCTTGCTCCTCCTCTGCCATCCTTCAGTACTTTTTATCCTGGTTTGTCTTCTCATGCTCATAAGATACATGCAGAAGCTCCAGGAATTATATCCACATTCAAGACAGGAAGGAGGAAGAAAGGATAACAACAACCATAGATGTTGGTTTGTAATCAGAAAAACAAAGGCTTTCTCAGAATCCCTCAGTAGTCTAAGATCTCATCGTCCAAAAATGAGTCGATGACCACTTGCAACTGAGAGAAGCCGAGCAAAAATAGCATCTGTGTTCCAGCCTTTATAGTGTGAGTGTCAAAGGAGAAAAGTGCTGAGAATGGCTGCTGCCTAACCTAGCCAAAGCTAAGGGGGTCGTGTGGATTGTAGATGATAGGCAGTCATTCAGGACTTCCAGAAGAGACGTGAACAAAGTAAGGCTTTCCTATGACTTAGGCGATGTTGCAAAGAATAGACTAGAGAGCTGAGAGACTGGAAGCAAGAAGAAAAATTAAGAGCATGTCCTGTTCTAGACATGTTGACTTTGAGGTCCTACAAGAAATATATACATTGTCGATTGACCAGTAGAACTGCCCATCTGAGCCCAGCCTAACTTGCCAATCCACAGAACTGTGAGCTAAATAATGGTTCTTGCTTTTGGAAACTAAAATCTGGGGTAGTTTGTTACTCTGTAAAGTTAATGGACACAGGTTCTAACGTATCTCCCTGCTGTTATTGTGGTCCACTATAATCTATTCTCAGCCCAACAGTCAGAGATAACTTTTTTAAAAGCACAAATCAGTGTCTCATCCTTGTTTTGCACCAGACTCTACAGTGACTCACCTATGGTGGCCTGTAAGGCTACCATTCCATGGCTTCCTGTTACTGCTGTGCCTGCATCTCCTGCTACTCAACCTTCTGCACTAGCCATTCTGGCCATGCTGCCTCCTTGATGTTTCTTGAACATGCGAGGCTCACTTCTGCCCTAGGAACTTTGCTCCAGTTGATTCTTTGCCCGAGATTCTCATTCTCCATAAAGACCCCCGGCTAATGCTGATCCTCTCTCAAATCTCACCTCCTTGAGGAGGCCTTGCCCACTTAATAGAACAGCTTGATTCCTGTCCCCAATGTTCCCACTCTCCTTAACATCCCTATTTGTCATTTATTTTTTCAAACTTATCATTTTTCTAATATACCATATAATTTACGTAATTATTATGATTATTATTATTGTATGTCACTCTGCATTAGTCAGGGTTTGCCAGAGAAACCAAACTAATTTCAAGCAATAGAATGTATGTGTGTGTGTGTGTGTGTGTGTGTGTGTGTGTGTGTGTGTAGGGTTAGCTACACACATATTTCTTTATTTTTTTAGCCATGTGAGGAACTGGCAAGTTCAAATTCTGCAGGGCAGGCTGGAGATACAGGGAAGAGCTGATGTTGAGGCTTGAGCTGGACACAGAATTCTCTTTTCCTCAGGAACCTCTGTCTTTTTTGAGAGGGGGGGTCTGGAGATTGAACCTAGGAGCATTCTACCTCTGAGCTACACCTCCAGCCCTTTTTACTTTTTATTTTCAAACAGGGTCTTTCTAAGTTGCTAAGGATCTCACTAAATTGCTGAGACTGGCCTTGAACCCGTGATCCTCCTGTCTCAGCTTCCCAAGTACTGGAATTACAGGTGTGTGCCACCAAGCCTAGCTGGGACCACAGTCTTTTCCTCTTAGACCCTGAATTGATTGGATGGGCTCACCCACATTATGGTGGACAATCTGCTTTAAAATATACTGCTTTATATGTTAATTCCATCTTTAAAAAATACCTTCACATTAACCTAGACACAGTTGACCAGTTCTCTGGATACCATGGGCTAGCCAATGTAACACAGAAAATTAACCATCACACTCCCTTTACTAAGATATAAGCTCCCTGAGGGAAAGAAATCTTTATTTTATTTACTAATATTTCTCAAGTGTCTAGAATCATGCCTAGCACATGGCTGGCATATATGTTAAATGAATGGATGAATGAATGATTGATCCTGAAAATATAAAAGTAAAACCCAGAAGGAATATTTTGAGAGTGAGTGGAGGTTGTAGAGGTCAGTCCAGAGAGCTCCTGTGTTTTACAAAGAGGCTGGGACATAATTTGGCAGAAGAAGGAGTGAAGAAACTCCAGGAAATCAGACTGATGTGTATGTTGGCTCAAAGTGAGGAGAAAGCAAACAAAGTGTGCCCTCTAAGATAACCACATCTTGTGTAAATAAGAGGGACATTTCTCAATTATCCTTGAAAAACTAAACACTTCCTTATTATCTGTTGAAGTTCCAAAGCATCATTTGTCTGTCTGTAATAGTAAAAATTTCTGGTCTCTTGAACATTTGAACTTTTTCCAAGCGAAATAAAGCATTTATACAAAGCAGATGCATGCAACATAACCTGCAATAGTGGTTTTCCCGTACCCACAATAAGATCACTACAAATAGGAGAAGCCATTCCTTAGACCAAACCAGCTCTTAAAAGTCAAATACAATTTGATGACTGCAGGTACCAACCAACCCCAAGCAGTTTTCTGCAGAGACAAGCAGAATCCGTGGTACAGACCTGCTGCCAAGTTCACTCAGCTATGAAATTCTCGCAGCATCTGACCTGATAAGGCCCTGGAAGAGTCCCAGGCACCTACTCTTTCTACTGAAAACTAAAAACTACAGAATAACTGAAAAAAGTTGTTTTTTTTAAAAGAAAATCTCATTGTGGCTCACTTAATATCACAAAATAATCTCCAATAAACTATTTATGTCTCTCTACCTACATATCCATCCTGTTTTCTCTGTTTATCATATTCCATTGTTTTGAATACTATAATTATTCACCAGTATCGAAAGTCTAATATAAATGCATGCTACCTTTCTGCTCTGTGAGGCAAGGTCAGAATAGACTGCTTGCTGAATTCAGGGTGCAGAGTCTGCTAATCAAGGGCACATCAATTCAAATTGCCCTTCAGACCTGAATGGTTGCAAATCTCTCAGTGACCACAATTTAGAAAGTGGTCTTCATTTTGTTTGTCTTTGAGAGACTACAAAGACCTTAACCTTCTCATGGGATAAACTACCAGAACTGTATATAACCTTTGAGAAAAATCTCCAAAAATCAGTCTGTCCAGGACAGGAAATCATATCTCTGAATTTTAGTAATCTTTCTATAGCAGCAAGCAATATTGGAGCAGATTATGAGACAACAGCAGAAATATTTTTTACAAGATATAGTCATTCATTCATCCATTCATGAGGAATTTTTAAACTACCTGTAGAGTTCCTTCCTTCCTTCTTTCTTTCCTTCCTTCCTTCCTTCCTTCCTTCCTTCCTTCTTTCCTTTCTTCTTTTCTGTCCTGAGTATTGAACCCAGGGGCACTCTACCACTGAGCTAGGCCCCTTTTTATTTTTTATTTTGAGATTGATACTAAGTTGCTCAGGCTAGCCTCAAATTCTCATTCCTCCTGCCTTAGCCTCCCAAACCACTGGTATTACAGGCATGCACCATTAGGCTCAACTCTCTAGATTGTTCTTTTTAAAATACAAATATTAAAACATAAGCATATACCTAAACATTAATTCTAGCTTTGAATGCCTACACTTTGAGTGGAAGGGAACACAAACTCAAGGCACATTAAATTCTATTTTCAATATTGATTTCCATAATATATTCAATTAGGTTTAAAATATGTTTTACAGAATTGATGAGCATCATTTACAAATGATGAACAACTATTTTATTGCTAATTGAGGGAATAAAGAGTGGGAGTTCTAGTGCAATTGGATATCTAAATGGCTACCTAGAAATTTTTCTGTAACTCAATAAAGATGTCAGTATACATTAACAGTATATGCAAAGTGTTAGCTATTCATTACTAGAGAATCCAAGTTTGTTCCAGAATCACTAGAAGCCAAAATGTATTTTCTGAACCTCTGGGAAGTCTAAGCTATTAAGATAAATTACTGTCTGGCTTTTGTAATTCATCTTCATTTTTGGAGCATATTGCTTCGTTGATCACATATCACCACCATCAGAAAAATGAAGTCTAAGAAAGAAAAAAAGTAAAAGAAATCACATTAAACTGAAAAAGAAAGGGGAAATGGTGAGTATTGTATTGGCACTTACATAGTAAGTTTTCTCTTTTTTGTTTCAGCTTTATTTGCTTGATGCCAGATTATCAACCCTCGTCATTTTCTTACTGGAATTTTTTCTATATATTGGAAGAATACAACCAATAACCTTTTAAAACTAATTTATAGACTAGACCCACAGACTCTTATAGTATAGTATGTAGCTAGGTTGCCTCCCACCCAAAATCCTTCTGAAAAATAGCAACTGTTTTTGCAGACCCTGCCTAAAAGTTCACTATGGGGGGAATGCAATAAAGATTTGAATTTCTCCAAAGTGAACGTATGTTTGGAGTAGTGTATCCTGTCATCAAAACTTTGATTAATGCTGGGTATTTCTTCTCATTATTGGGAAGTTTTAGGAAACTGAAAAACTAATTTTTATACTATGTCATAATTTTTCTGAAATTCTTTACCTCATTTGTGAAATGATATGCCAGAAAGAACCTCCTCTTCCTCCACTAGGCCCACATTATGTGGTTAAAGAAGGAAGAGCATTTCCAATGCTACACAAAACCTTTTAATGTAATTTATCCTGAATTTGGCCTCTGATTAAGAAAAACCGGAAAGGAAAAGATGTATTCCAAACACATCTGCCCCGTAAAAATACAGATAACTTGACTCTCCTAGTGGAAAAACAGAGGTAGTGAACTAATCTATACTATACAGTTGGTAATAGTGTCAATGGTCCTTATATTCACTTACTTTAATCTCTTAATTTTTCAAATACTAGAACTGAAAGCTTGAGGGGTAATATAACATGTCCATAAGTCAATATAGCTCTGTATTTTCATTATATAAGCAAAATATGGTAAAAAGAATATAGTAAAATTATAAGCTGTGATTTTAATTCTTGGCGTTAAATCATTTCTAGAATTAGATGGGTTATACATTATTTTAACTCCATTAATCAATATAACTTTATATTTTAACTATATAAGTTAAATATAAAGTAAAATGAGTTGCAGAATTAGAACATCAAAAGAGAGTTCTAAGGATAATCTCTTAATCCATCATTACTTATTAATTATCTACAATATACCCTGCACTGTCACAGATAATATAGCTTCAAGTATATATCATATAGTATTGAATTTTGCTATTTTAATTATAGCACTCATATCATGCAAGTGAAAAGTAATAGAAGAATTTTTTAAAATTCCAGTTTGTGAAGTACCTTTTTAATTTTCTCAAAGTATAAATAAGAGCTGCCAACAAATAAGGGGCAACAAGAACACAGACCAAAAGCAACCATTCACACCTACCGAATTGTTGATGGATAAAAGAAGAACCCAGCTGGGCATGGTGGTGCATGCCTGTAATTCAAGTACTTAGGAGGCTGCAATAGGAGGATTGCAGATTTGAAAGCCGTTTCAGCAACTTAACAAGTCTCTCAACAACCTAGGGAGACCCTGTTTCAAAACAAAACAAAATAATAGAGAAAACTTATGACCCTTCACTTTCTGTGATTGGCTAATCTCACTTAACATAATGTTCTCCAGGTCCTTCCATTTAATTGCAAATGACATAATTTTGTTCTTCTTTATTGCTGAGTAGAATTCCATTGTGTGTATTTCCCATAATTTTGTAATCCATTCATTTGTTGATGGACACCTAGGTTGGTTCCATATTTTGGCTATTGTGAATTGTGCTGTTATGAACATGAGGTTCATCGATGGAAATTCTACCATCGACTATGTGTACGTATGTGAATATACCAATGTCAACCTCAGTACTCGGTATTGGGAAGGGGGGAAATGGGGAGGCGGGGAGGGGCACCAAATGCTGATTGCATGTATGTCATTGTCAACGTGATTTACAGTATGACGTGAGACTATAATGCACCAATAAAAGCACATAAAAAAAGAGCTGGGGGTATAGCTCAGAGGTAGAACACCCCTGAGTTCAGTCCCCAGTACCACACACACACAAAATAGGAGAACTACAGTAATATATGCATACCCATGTTCATAGCAGCAAAATTCACAGTAGCCAAATTATGGAACCAACCAAGATGTCCATCAACAAATGAATGGATTACAAAATTATGGGAAATACACACAATGGAATTCTACTCAGCAATAAAGAAGAACAAAATTATGTCATTTGCAATTAAATAGAAGGACCTGGAGAATATTATGTTAAGTGAGATTAGCCAATCACAGAAAGTAAAGGGACATATGTTTTCTCTAATATGCACAAGCTAGGGAGTATAGGGATACCAGAGGGACTCCAGATAATGGAGGAGAAACCTCAGTGGAGCCAGGGAGTTGGTCTAAGGGAAGGGGAGGGAAAGACTGAGGTCCATTAATGAAAATTCTACCATCAACTATGTGTACATATGTGAATATACAAACATCAACCTCAGTACTCTGTATTGGAAGGGGGGGAAATGGGGAGGCGGTGGGGGCCACCAAATGCTAAGTGCATGTATGCCACTGTCAACATGATTTGTATTATGATGTGAGACTATAATGCACCAATAAAAGCACATTAATAAAAAAAATTAAAAAGGAAGAACCCAGAGATTAAAAAAGCTCTCTGTTCTTGCTCCTCAGCCTCTTCCATTTCCTCATAAAAAGAGAGAAATAATATATATTGTAATTTTAGGGTACAATGATGTTTGTTGCAGTCCCAAGAAAATATTTATCAAGTGGTATATCTTAAATATAGAAATGTTTTTCATTTGACATGGTTTATTGATATTTGAAGATTTGAAAGGGACATCTACTTATCCATAGAGTATTCATTCATTCATTCTAGCCTTGATTCCAAAACATTACATTTCCTTTGTGAGAGAATCCATATAGTTCTTTTTATAGAAGGTCTTCTCGTTTGTACACTCTGTCAAGTCATCTCAGTAGGAATGAATTCAACGAATGTTGGTGCCGACCACACTGAGGACTGCTGGATGCTGTGGGGAAACGAAGATGGTTAGGACAGTCTTTGGCCCCAAGGATTGGACATCATAGTTGGGGGAGATAATGGAGCATAGACATATGTAGCTAACTGTGATTCACCTGAAATCCTTCTACGAAATGGCTTATAAATTCCTTTTAACCCCAAAAGTCAATATAATTTCACATTGTAACCATAAAAGCTAAATATTAAGGTAAAATAAATTAAAAGTACAAATAAAGGATCATAAGATTGTCTAAAGAATGCCAGACATCACTTTGTTTTCTGGCCCTGTGTCTGTTCCCTGCATCATTTGGTTGTTATCTAAGTCCTAAATGAATCTAGAAAATGATATTCTATAGAAAAGAAATTACTTAATCTTTAGCACATGAAAACACTGGGATTTTTCATTTAAGAAAATATTAAATCTACTCAAAGAAGAAGAGCCTTTTAGAAAAAGTAAGTACTTGATGCTGAGATTTTTAGTTTTGTGATTGTGGGAAGTTGCTACATTGGACAGGGCAGAATAATGTAAGCCAGTTTCAAAGCTAAACCTAAGGTCAAGCAAGCTCCACTTTCCTCCTATTACATGTCAGACTTGAGAAAATTTCTTAACTTACTTACTTAACTTCTTAGATGTTTAGTTTACTTATCTGAAAAATCAGATAATAAAGCCCTGTGTTGGGTTGCTATAAGAATAAGTACATAGTAGGTGCTTGGTAATGGAGCCTATCCATTAGTTGATTTCCACAAAACTCTCAAAACAATACCAAAGAAAAAAGGTTTCTGTGTAGAAAGAAAATAAAAAGCCTTTCACACATTTTTCCATATTCACATTCCATACTCCAACCAGAGTAGGTGAATGACAGCCATACCCAACCATGAGAACCCCACACCAGGCTGCGGTCCTGGATCCTGGAGGCTTCCAAGACCATGCATTATTAAATGGCTGCCTTCCTCTCTTCTTCCATTCTTATACCACCTGGATTCACCTCTTCCTTTCTCTTGCTTGCCCTTCCTCCCATAGGCCTTCCAACAGCACATAATGGAAATCCATATCCATTTCCCAGTTAGTCACCTTGGATTAAAAAAATTGCTGATCAGCCGGGCGTGGTGGCGCACGCTTGTAATCCCAGTACTTTGGGAGGCGGAGACCAGAGGATCCAGGTTTGCGGCCAGCCTTAGCTCCCTCGCTCTCTCTCCCTGTCTCTCTCTCTCTCTCTCTCTCTCCTTAGTGAGGCCCTCTGCAACTTCGTGAGACCCGGTTTCAAAATAAAAGTATAAAAATTAGGGCCGGGGGTGTAGCGCAGAGGTAGAACGGCCCTGCGTTCAATCCCCAGTACCGCAAAAAAAAAAAAAAAAAAAAATTTGCTGATCTTGGGAGGAATCTCAAGGCTATTGTTTCTGAGTCCACCATCATACCTACCCCTGTACACTAAGTTGGTTCATTACTGGAGCAGAACTGCTATTTATCCTTATTTATTTCCAAGCCCCTCTGGCCTTTGGTTTCTCTTCCTGGGCCTGCAGAAGCTGACGCACCCTGAAGTCAGCCCTGCAGCTTTGCTGAATGTACTCTTAATGAGAGGGAGGGCACTAGGACAACTTCACACGATGCAACTTTCACATTTCTTCAGTCATGGTTTTGCTTCTTTTTAAGGAAAGGGAAATAAAATTGAAAAAAAGAAAAGAAAATCTAAAATAAAGTCCTATTGAATTGAACTCGTTCAGGTCCATGAGTTCTTCAGAGGAGATTTGTACTCCAGCCTTTGGGAGATGAGCTCTATGCCTGATCTCTCACATGGCATGTGCTGTAATACTTTGGCACAGACACCCACAATCCACTTCAAGTGGGAAGCATTAGTCTTTCATTTGTCCCTAAACCGGCCTTTCATGACACTTTAATGTCATCCTTGTGTTTTTATACGTATTTAAATTTATAAATACAAAAGCTCATTATGCAGCCCTTTGTTTTCCTATCAGCTGGAAGAAAGAATCATAGTAATTTAGGAAGGCGAGGTTTGTTTAGCTGAAAAAAGAAGGGAAATGGTCAAAGATGAAATTGTTTAATTCTTTCTTGCCGAGTAACTGCAGAATTACAGATGTCTCTTGAATGCAATAAATTAATTTCAGTCATGCTTGTTTATTTGTACACATGTTGCCAAAGTAAAGGCCTAATCCAAAAATTAATGATTTGGGAATCCACTGGGTATTCTTCTGGACCTAGTCCAATTATTTTTGACGTGAACACCCAGATGAACTCTCCTACAGTACAATATATAGCCAGCTGAGTGATTGATTGGGCAGCTAATGCACATCAAGGCGCAGTTAAACTCACAGTTTCAAGTGAAGGCAAAGTTCAGCTACTTAACTCCCGTCATCTTTAAATGTAATTAAGTCTACTGGGCTCCAGTTACATGGAACCAGAAACTAGAAAAGTTGGGTTATTCAGTGGAAATAACAACTGGTTATAATCCACAGACAAAAGTAATGAAAGTATTCAAGGGAAGAAACTTTTTGTTAAAAAGAATCAGATGTTGTATTATTGGCTTTTTAAAAAATATAACAAACTATTTCATAATTTGCCAAATAGTATCCATCTACGTAAACTAATAAAGCACCACTGATTAGTTTAGGAGGAATCTGATTATCAGGACAAGAGTTCAAAGTAATACGCACTTGGCTAGTTGATAGATTTCTTCTTCATCACAGCATCCTCGACATGCGTATCCATTCTGATATATAGGAAGGGGCACACACCACCTTCGAAGCTCAGTGTGTCTCTAGGCAAACTGTATCCATCATAGTTGCAATGTGTAGTCACTAAGATTGTTCCTGTTACAGAACTGGAAGAATCAGACTGTGACAGCTCATTTGACCCCTGCCAGATTCTCTTAGGATGATAGTTATAATTACTTATATAGAGATGTCCTTTTGCCTCTAAAGCATTTTTTATCAAGTCCACACTCAGCACCTTCAGTCTACCCTTCTCCCATTTGCTCAGACTAGACAAGAGAATAGTGAAGTGACTGGACTGCAAATTATCCATTTAATAAGAAATTCTATATGGGAGTGTTGTACCTATTGGTTCTTCAACAAAAAGTCTAGTTTTGTACTTAGTGGATCTCTATTCAAATTCCCACAGTGGAACAAAATTCCTACAGAAGCATGAATTTAGAAGCATGAAGTTTTAGAGTTGATAAAGTGAGGTTTTATTAAGGCTATGTATTCGTTCTCTTGGAAAGATAGTCTACGTGCCATTTCTTAGTCTTCTATCCATTACATGATATAAGTTTTGACTCCATAGAAAGAATAATTGATTATATTTTTGTGGCCATCTTTTTTATGGGTGCATTATGATTACACAAAAGAGTGGTATTCATTGTAATATATTCTTATATGCACATGACATAATTTGGTTAATTTCATTGCCCAGTACCATCCATATCTTTCCCTCCTCTCCTCCCTTTCCTGGGTATCCCTCCATCCTATATTCTGGTCTCCCTCCTATCTTCATAAAAACTTATTTTGTGTGTGTGTGTGTGTGTGTGTGTGTGTGTGCGTGTGGTTGTCTTAATAGCAAAAACTGCAAGAGCTGAGCTTCACTCTGGTTCAAAGTTGTTGTTATGGTTAGATGATGTAGAATGTCCCCTGAAGAGCTCATGAATTAATGTTCAGAGTTGATATATTTAAGGCATGAGGGTTGTAATCTCATCAGAGGATAAATCCATTGTAATGCACCTATTGGGTGGTAACCTACGCAGGTGGGGTATGGCTGGAGAAGGAGGATCCCTGGAAGGTGTGTCCTCAGGGATGGTGCTTTTGTCTTTGAATCCCTTGTTGATTTTTCTCTCTCTGGCTTCCAGCCTCCATGATGTGAGAGCAGAGCCGTTGTTCGCTCCCTCTCTGTTTCCCACTGCCATGCCCTGAGCTCTGCAGACCCAGCCTGACATGAACTGAAACTCTGAAATCTCCAAAACCTGTGAGCAAATAAATCTACCTTCTTATACGTTGTCTTGGTCAATAGTTTTAGATTACAACAGTGAGAATGCTGATGGAGACAGTGGTATAGGATAAAGTGATGGGTAAGAAATCTAGGGGGATCTGGGGAAACAGAAACCACCCAGGGAATTAGTGGTCATTTTTGGGAAGGCTTTGACTTCCCACAGATTGTGCAGTATGGAAGGGTGAAGCAGCTGGAAGGCCCTGATGACATCTGAGCCACACTGACTGGCATGGCATCAGTGCACATCTATCTTGGGAAGATTTAAGGAAAATTGCAATTTTGCACTTTGAATTGGTAGAAAATATCATCATGTGTTTGGTGTCTGGGAGTGTGGCATGGCAGACAACTGGCCTGGTCTCATGGAATCCAGGTGCTGCTCCTAGAGAAACATCTTGATCTCATCTGAGTCAGACATAAGGTTACCCACCAAATACATTCCTTTCACACTTAAGTATCTCTTCAGACATTATACTTCCTTATTCTATGGAATAAATAACCCAACAGGCTTCCTGCTGTCCCTTAACTCCCAGAATGTGCACGCTTATCATTCTGGCAATCACAGGCACCTATGTTGGAGACATTCACCTTCTGTTTACTTCCTTATCCTTAACATTTTTCAAATTTGCTGCACATTAGCCACTGACTACCCAGGGTGGTAATCGATAAAAGACTCTATGTCACTATCCACTGTTGCCCATGGTAGACATTACCATGGGCGGCACCTGAAGGACCTAGAAAACATAAACTGCCTCTGCTAGACTACTGCCTCCTCACGCTTTCCCCTCCTTTCTTTCCACTATGATGAATCACACTGTAATATCACTTGCCAGAACCCTGAACATTCTGGCCTCCTTTTTTTTCCACTACACTCACTATGAAAACCTTTATTTTCATATCAGTTCTTAGGCCAGTCCAACCATGTGCATGATGAACCCCCACCCCCTGGAAGCCAGGCACCACCAGAGGGGTGGGGGAAACACATAAATCAAGTTGAATGCTACCAATGCAGATTTGTGGACTCTAGCCTTGGCTCGGCTTCAGCATGGCTTGATGATCTCTGTTTGTGCACACAGTTGGCTGTCTTTCTCATTTTCCACAGCAGCTATTTCAAACCTTTCTGACTTTCCTCGTTATGTACCACCCTATCTGTTCTTTTCCCACACTGGTATGATGCTTTAATGCTCAATTCATGCTCATTATTTTCCTTGCTTGAATTCCCAATCATATTTCAACTCCCTTGTGCTTTAGCTCTGTTTGAAATTGATCTAGATAAAATTGTTAATGTTATCTTTATTTCCAAAACCAATGAATATTTTAGCGTAACCTATTCTACCAACTTTTGTACCTTTTTCTTTATGAAGCTATGCTTCCTTGACTTGGTTTATCTTTCTTCTATCAGATACAGCTTCTCAGCCTCCCATTACAATTACCCTTCCTCTACCTGCCCTTTTTTGTTATTCTCTAGGCTTTAGCATCTTTTCTTCCATTGTTCATGGGCCATAACATACTAACCCTGTATCAGTAAGTACCAAATCTTTACCACCAACCTACCTCTCTTTCCTTTTCTGGACCCCCTCTGGTGCTGAGGATTGAACCCAGGGCCTTGCATATGCTAGGTAAGCATTCTACCACTGAGCTATACCTCCAGCCCCTCTAGCAGTCATTGTTGTCACTCACTGTATTAATTGGAGTGGCATTAATAGAGTGGAATTGCTGCCTCCAAAATGTAAAGAAGCCTACCAGACACAGTACATCCTTTCAGGGGTTGGTAGGTGCAATAAACTATGTGTCTATTTCTTTGAAAAGGATATCCCAGCATGCCCCTGACCACTTGACATCTAAAATGGAGGCAGGTCCCTAAAATTTCATAACTTTTTTCTCTCTCCCTCTGGGGTGCACATACCTTATAGCACCTTCAGTGTACTCCAAGTTTGTCCTCGGTCCATTTAGCATGACATCAGTGATGCTATGTTCTGCATAACATCCTGTAAGCCCAAGTCTTTAGGCTATATTATCACAAAGGCCAGAGAGTTTAACTAGCTCTGAGGTAAAGGCTAGAAATGTATATAGTGGCTTGTTTCAAATAAATGCAAACTGATTTCTGATAGGAATGAACGGTAATGCATACACCAAGTCAATGGCAAATTACCCCATCCTAGGTTTGGGTTAATCTTCTCTAGTACAGATACTACCTTGGGCAAAGTAGCTTCAATAAGTGCTTGTATTTTGTAGTATTCACAGTAGTGCACCTTACTCCTCCAGGATCTGTTTGATTTTAGCAAGGACCAGACCGCCAAACAGAAATGTAATAGGACCACCACCTTGTAACATTCAGATCTTTAAGATTAGCATTGGTTTTTATGATAAACCTCACATTTGATATTATTTTTATTTACTCTCTTGGTTTGAGCAAAGGTAGCTTCAGGGGCTTCCACCTGGCCTTTCCCACTATGACTGCTCTTACCCCACGAGTCAAAGAACTACTATGGGATTG
Source organism: Glis glis (assembly GCA_004027185.1). NCBI lineage: Eukaryota > Metazoa > Chordata > Mammalia > Rodentia > Gliridae > Glis > Glis glis. The sequence continues at coordinate 30,043 of PVJS01003296.1, forward strand.
ACCAACCACCCATTTTTTCATTGCAGCTATGCATTTGAGACTAGAAAAATGGCCGCAGGTGAACTCATGGATCCAGTACACCCACTAGGAGCCAGATTTCCTTTATCACCTGCCACCTACATGCCCTCACCATAATTAGAACCTATAAGAATCCTTCAGGTTACCAGATATCAGTGTCAATGTAGACTCTATATCCAAAAGTCCTTAAGTATCTGTTTACACTCCTTTCCTCAGAGTACTTTACCTGAGTAAATGACTCAGTCCTTTGGGGAGGACTAGGGAACTACTATTATATACATTTATTATGCAGTTTCCAATCCTTTCTTCTGGGGACCTGCCTTTTCTTCAGTCAGTTGTTTTTTTCTAAGAACTGCCTCAGGTCTTAAAGCTGAGCAACTCTCCAATCTCTTGATCTCCTATCCTTGACTTATTTTGTCATTAGGAACACCATGTTCTTTCAGCCATATCCATAACTCTGTCGGTTGGTGGACCTCCCCTTCTTTCTTGTCACTGGGAGTTGGTAAAGTGGTGCCACCTGCTGTATATTGTTTCAGGGTTCTGACCTCCACTTATGGTTGGTTATTTGGAGCCTGGTTCTGCAGTGTCATCTCCTACAATTCTCCTGACCTACAGAGAGCCACCACCAACTGAGCTGCTGAGTGACGCTGGTTTCCCTTCACAAGCACATGCCTTATTTCTTGGATAGGCAGTGTATCCCCAGGACTTTCCTATGAAGGCGGGTTTTCTGCCTTATAGTATATCCATTCCAGCATGACCAGTTCTTTAAGCCTTTCAATATCATCTTTCAACATTGACCATGGCAACTTTGACATTCAACCTCACTTAGTATGGACCATCATTTCCCCCTATGCTTTTAGGGGTCTTCCTTATAACTGAGTTATCTCTAAAGGATGATCCATTTTCATCCCCAGGGTGTTAAATGTTATATCCTGAAAATATGATCCCAACTTGATGACTTCTCCTTTTTCCAACTTTCTGCTCCTTTTCTCTTGATCAATACCTTCAGAATTCAATCCAATACATACTCTACAGACTCAGGCAAGTATAAACTTCCTTAATCCTGCAGCTCTTTTGGAGTAAAGTCTCATTGTCAGCAGAACTGGGCGAGGAGGTATCTCCAAAATCACATTCCATCCTCTACTTCCTCAGAGCACTCCTGACACCAACTATTGAAGTTTATGTTCTCTGAAAAGCAGACTCTGAGACCAAGATTAGCAAATAGGATGTTATTAGATAGTGGTCTTGAGATCAAGACCTTTGGAAGGAAGAGAAGAAGTCAAATCAACCAGAGAGGAAAGTTTATCTGCAGGATACTCTCAAAAGAAATTTCATCTGATCATATGGGCACTTCTGAAGATGGATGAATCCTTTAGAGATATCTTAAGATTGAAAGAATGAAGTAGGCCTTTATAGCTCCTTGCATTCAATGGTGGCCACCCTGGGAAGAGGTATGCACTGGATGAGGCACTTTCTTCAGCTGAGGCAAAACCTAAAGGAAGTTGACAGCTGGAGTCTATTTGCAACACACGCCCAGCAGCCTGTGCAATAGATCCTTCATTCTTGAAGGGGAATCTGGACCCCACGCATCACAGTCTCTACCACACAGCAAGAGAGTATACTCATACTCAACAAGGCGAATCTCACAACCTTCCATTTATCCCTTTCCAAAATTATATGAAGTCAAAAATTCTCTGGAGGACATCCCACAGACTGATCCAAGAGCTTAGGAAAATTTATACAAGTTAAAAGAGTGTGGCCCTGTTTAGGTTTATTCCAGAAACAGAGCTCCACAAACTTTTCCTTCACATAAAATACTGTGTCTTGCACAAGTATGGTTGAGACCCCAGTAAACCTCTGTCTTCAAGTTGTATCAATGCACTTGTAGAAGCTAAAAGATGTTGGCTAATAGAGGTTGTATATCTTCCTGCATTGAAGACAGACCACGTTCACATGGCAATAAAACCATGTGAATAATCATAATGTGAATAATCATAATGTGAATCATTATCATTATCATCATCATAAGAGAAAGTGACAAGGAGAAGACCACTGAGGACTATGGCATGTTTATTCAGAACTGTAGCACAAGGGTTGTATGTTGCTTCATGGGAGAATCTAATTGTGCCAGCAGAAGTTTGAAGAACAGCAGAATGTGTGGCTCATTTACAAGAAGGTCAAGTCAGAGACCTCCAGTCAGGAAGACAAAGACTGCAGTATGATGTGTGAAGTACACGATCAGTGGTCCTAGTATCTCAGTGTTCCCCACACCTCTCTCAATGGGTGTGGTCTCCTGGGCCATGAACACAACAAGAAGTGAAGTTATTCTTATGTGTCCCAAATGCTAGAGGCTCCAAGTAGACAGTAAGTCCAACCTACCAATACATGTTCAGTCCATGCCAGTGAATCTGTCATTGTAATAGCCTGGAAGCAAACACCCACCTCCTGGAAAAACACTAAAATTATAACTCCCCTTCAGGAACCTGTGGCCTAGTGTGCCACAGAATTGGTTATATCTAGAGGTTTTGGGAAGAGAGTAGAGGGTAGTATACTAGAATCGTCACAATGAGGGCATCCTCTTCCTATTGATAGGTGTATCGGATGGTGTTGATGTTGATTGATTGATAAGAAGTCTCTCACATGAATGACAATGGAGTCAATATGACAAGATCTGAAGAGGCAGTGGAGGAGAAGAGATATCTCTCCTCTCTCACCTTCTTTCCATCAGTGTCCCACTTGTATTGAGAGCTATAACCAAAACACAGGAAACAGCAGAGCAGTCATGGGGGGAGTCAGGGGAAAACATCAAGGTTACCAGAGATGAATCAGGAAGGAAAGGGTAAACATGGAAGTTGTCATGGTCTTCGCTTATCGGTCTCATTTGGTCCTTGGAGATTTGTCTGCATGTAGAAATCTCCATTTGGGTGAGCAGTTTTTGCCCCTCCCAAGCTGGACAGAGGTGACCTCAAAGCTGATGACTAACAAGGCCCCCAACAGATAGGGATGGGAGCAGTAGTGAATGAAATGTGATCCTTCTACTAGTTTCATATCTGACATCAAGGCTGAGCGCACCAGCCTGAAGAAGTGGAACATTCTGTGTCTTATTATACTGTTGTGGTTTAGATTTAAAATGTCCCCAAATCTCATGTATTAGACAAAGCAGACATGTTCAGAGGTGGGCCTTGGCTGCTAGAGAAGGGTCCCTGGCGGTGTGGCCAGGAATGTATGCCCAGTCTGGTTGCTGCAGTGGCTTCTTGCTCCTCTCTCCTCTGCTGCCATGGGCTGACACAAGCTCTCACCCTCTCTCTCTCTCTCTCTCTCTCTCTCTCTCTCTCTCTCTGATCCTTGCGATGAAGCTCTGAGGACCTGCAGCTCGGGCTCCCGTCTAACATGAACTGAAATCTCCAGAAACCATGAGCAAATCTTCCTTCCTCTAAGTTGTGGTCACCACATATTTGGGGTCACAGCAATGACACTGCTGACTGGAACATCCACATTATTCACATTAATTACATGGAGCAGTTCTAAGACTTTTCTAGGACAGCAATCACAGGACTGGGCTGGGGCAAAGAGGCTGAATTCTGCAGTATAGTTGGTAATTGACATCTACAATAACCTAAGAAAGAGAGTTTGTTATGGCTTGGATCTAGAATGTCCCCCAATGGCCTGATCCTAAATGCAGTTATGTCCAGAGGTGAGGCTTTGAGGAAGCGATTGGATTGTGTGGGCTCTGACCTGATCCATGGCTTAATCCTTCAATGGGTCATAACTGAATGGACTAATGGAATATGGTGCAAAGTGTAGATGGTGGGGCCTAGTTTGAGGAAGTAGGTCACTGGTGGCATGCCCTGGAAGGGCATATCTTATCCCTAGCCTCCTTCTTCTCCTTCTTCTCCTTCTTCTTTCTTCTCTCCTCTCCTCTCTCTCTCTCTCTCTCTCTCTCTCTCTCTCTCTCTTTCTCTCTCTCCCCTTCCTGGTTCCCAAGAGGTGAGCAGCTTTCCTCTGCCATGCCCTCCCACTGTGACGCACTTCCTCATCTCAGGCCCAAAGCATTGGTACCATCCAACCATGGACTTAAATCATGAACCAAAATAAATCTTTCCTCTTTTGTTTTGTATTTTGTCACAGTAACCAAAAGGCAACTAACACAGCATTTGTCTTAGCCTATTTTCTGCTTCTATAATAGACTTAGTAAACTATAAACAATAAATACTTATTTGGCTGGCACTTACAGAGTCTGGAAAGAACAAGATTGAGAAGTCATATCTGGTGAGGGCCCTCTTGCTGCATCATGACATGGGAGAAGGGCAAGTGAACATGTGTGAGAGGGAGAGGGGGCAAAAAGAGGCCAACTTTTTTTTTGGTACTGAGGATTGAATCCAGGGGTGCTCTACCACTGAGCTATACCCACAGTCCTTTTAAATTTTGAGTTGCTGAGGCTGTCCTCCAGTTTTTGATCCTCCTATCTCAGCCTCCCAAGTACTGTGACTACAAGCATATGCCATTACACCTGGTGGGACCAAACTTATAACACACCCAGTCTTGCAATATCTAAGCCACTTCCATGATAGCCACATTAATCTATTCATGATGGCTTAGCTCACGAACTAATCATGTCTTAAATGTCCCACCTCTTAATAATGTTACAATGTTAATTAAATCTCAACATGAATTTTTTATTTTTTGCGGTACCGGGGATTGAACCCAGGGGTTCTACCTCCACGCTACACCCCCGGCCCTATTTTTTTATGCTTTATTTTGAAACCAGGTCTCACGAAGTTGCGGAGGGCCTCACTAGGTAGAGAGAGAGAGAGAGCTGAGGCTGGCCGCGAACCCGGATCCTCCGGTCTCCGCCTCCCAAAGTACTGGGATTATAAGCGTGCGCCACCACGCCCGGCTCAACATGAGTATTGGAAGGGACATCCAAACCATGTCAAGACAGGGGGCCAACTCACATGCTATTTATATAACTTAGTGTTGCTGAAAGACACTGTGATCACTTTGTTATCCTTGCCAAGCACAAAACCAAGATGGCTACACACGCTTCTGGCTCCTATGGCCAGTAGCAGGGTGCAAGGTGAAGTTGCTGAAAGTTGTATTGAAATAGGTGGTGGTCTCCCCCCAGGTTTAAAATATACCATTAACAGTCAAGTATAATGCCTTATTACGGTGACTTTCAGTGTGGAAGCTTGGAAAGATTTTCTACAATACACAGGTACTTAACCTTCATAAATATCTTGTGGAAGAGGAACATTTTTTCATTATGACATCTAGTGTCCTTGGCCCCTAATCAGTGAGTACCCATAGTACTGAGAGATGAGATGTAGTTAGGAAGAAGAACTACTATATCTTGCCCACATCTGAACTCTTGGGGAGAGAGTGAAATGTTAAGGTCTCTGAATAGGTATAGATTAATCATTGGCCTAAAAATTTTCACTGGGGCCCATCTTCTATAGTAATAGTTCTCAATCCTCCATATCTATAAAAAATGTTTTTATAATTCCTTTTTTATTATCCTGAAATAAAATTCATAGGTAAGTATGCTCTTCTATACATATTTATAATGAAAAACAAATAGAAAAAAACTTTATTTTTCTGGCTTTCTTGTGAAGAAGAGATTAAAATAAAGTAACTTATAATAAAATTACATATCTTTCACTGATAAATGCATAGACAAAAAATAGAAGACACAGTGAAGTAGACAAGTGCTTACAAATATATATTGAATCATCATGTATGTGGCAGTTAGATATACTGACTGATACAGGCATACATATTGAGAACACAAATACTAAAAATGGTAACATGATTTTCTGAAATGGTAAATAATATTTAAACATTAAAAAAGGGTTTTTGCAGATATGTTTATACATAGAAAACTCTAATGATTCCACCAAAAACTGATAGTCTTATTAAATGAATTCAGCAAAGTAGTAGGATTCAAAGCCAACACACAAAAATTGGTTGTGTGTTGACCAATCTAAAAATGAAATTAAGAAAATTCTGTTTATAATAGCTTCCAAAAGAATAAAATACTTATAAATTAATATCCAAGAGGGTAGAAGACTTGCTCAATGAAAATTATAAAATATTATTGCAAGAAGTTAAGGAAGACATAAAGAAATGTAAACATATTCCATGTTCATGAATTGGAAGACCTAATATTGCTAAGACCTCAGAACTATTCAAAGCAGCTATAGATTTAGAGCAATCGCTATGAAAATCCCAATGAGTGTGTGTGTGTGTGTGTGTGTGTGTGTGTGTGTGTGTGTAATTAGGAAAATCTATCCTAAAATTCTTATGGAATCTCAAGAGACTCCAAATAGCCAAAATAAAATTTTAAAAAAATTAAAAACCAAATCTGGAGGACTCACGCCTCCGGACTTCAAAACTTAAATACAATATGATCAAAAACAGTATGTTACTAGCATTGAGACAAGCTTTATAGACCAATGGAATACAACAGATAGTCCAGAATAAGCCTTCACATATATGGTCAAATGGTTTTTGACAAGAGCATAAGACCATTCAATGGGGAAAGGACAGTCTTTTCAACAAATGGTACTGGGAAAAGTACATACAAACATGCAAAAGAATGAAGCTGCATCTGTAACACCATGGATACTAGTTAACTAAAAATAGATCAAGAACTCAAAGTCCTAAAACTATGAAAGTCTTAGAAGAAAACAGGACAAAAGATTCGCAACATTAGCTATGACAATAATTTTTTTTAGATATGGCACCAAAGACACAGTCAACAAAAGAAAAACCTATTGTATTTCATAAACATGAAAACACTTTGTGCATCAAAAGACAATAAATATCAACAGTAAAAAGGCAACTCAACAGCATGAAAGAAAAATATTTGCAAACCATGCATCTAATAAGGGGATTGACATCCGGAATATATAGTAAATCCTCAAACTCAAAAACAAACAAACAAAACCCTTGATTTGAAAATGAGAAAATACTTTTAATAGATATCTCTCCAAAGAAAATGTACAAATGGCCAATCAACAGGAAAAGATGCTCAATATTAGCAATCATTAGGGAAATGCAAATCAAAACTACAATAAGATACCATGTCAAACTCTTTGGGATGGCTAATATTAAAACAAAAAAATTGTTGGAGAAACAGAATGTGAAGAAATAGGAACCCTTGTGCACTGTTGGTGGGAAGGTAAAATAATATAGGTACTGTGCAAAATAGTATGGTGAGCCCTCAAAAAGTTAAAAATACAATTACCACATGACCGACCTAGCAATTCTACTTCTTTGTACATGAAAGCAGAGTCCCCAAGAGATATTGTGCACCATGATCATAGCAGCATTATTCACAATAGTTAAGTCTTGGAACTGACTCAAATGTTCACCAACAGATAAATGGATAAACAAATATGGCATTTGAATGAAATATTACTCAACCTTTAAGAGGAAGGGAATTCTGACATGTGCTACAACATGAGTAAAACTTGAGGACATTCTAAGTGAGATAATCCAGTCACAAAAAGACACATCTATATGGCTCCACTTATATGAAATACTTAGAGTAATCAAAATCATAGAGACACCAAGTAGAATCTTGGTTACCTGTGACTAAGGAGAGGGGGGAATGGGGAGTTATTGTTTAGGGGAATTATTGTTTAATGAGTGTTCAGTTTCAGTATTATAAAATGAAAATAGTATAGAGGTGGATGTGTGATGGTGCATGACATTATGAATAGTTAATATTACTGAACAGTACACTTCAATGTTTAAGATGATAAATGTTATGCTATATGTGTGTTACCACAATGAAAAAAACCTGAAAAAATAGATACATTAGAAACTGCATACTAATCTTATAGAAGACATTCTACATGTTTTCTTTACTACTAATTAAATAATATTCAAGCCACACATTTTTTCCCATCATTTTACAGAGAAGTGCCATTCCTTAAAGCTTCAGTATATCTAAAATTACATGAAAACACTTGGCATTTTTTTTTTTTTTTTTTTTTGCGGTACCGGGGATTGAACACAGGGGCGTTCTACCTCCGCGCCACGCCCCCGGCCCTATTTTTTCTATGCTTTTTATTTTTGAAACCGGGTCTCACGAAGTTGCGGAGGGCCTCGCTAGGGAGAGAGAGAGAGAGAGAGAGAGAGAGAGAGAGAGATTGATCGCACGCGCATGCGCGCTGAGGCTGGCCGCGAACCCGGATCCTCCGGTCTCCACCTCCCAAAGTACTGGGATTACAAGCGTGCGCCACCACGCCCGGCAACACTTGGCATTTTTATGCAAAATAAAATTTGGTTCTAAACCAAGATAACAATAAATAGGTTTTATTTTTTTAACCTACATAAATGTCTGGCAGATGTGGGACATTTCCTCATTGTATGGAAACACATCTAACATCCATGACTACTACTGGTAAATGCCAGTAACAACTGGCAGTTTTTGCAATAGCCAAAAATTCTCTCTCAAATTTCCAAAATGCCCTGGTAATAGTTCTTCCCATGGAGAACCCCTAGTCTGCAAGATCAAGTCCAGACTCCCTAGCTGTATTAGTTAACTTGAATTGAAATAACAAAACCTCAAAACTATGTAGCTTAAACAACAAAGAAGTGTTTTCTCATGGTTCTGGAGACTGGAAATCTAAGATAAGGGTTGTCTCCTGACTTGCAGACAGCTACCTTCTCACTTGTCCTCACATGAAAGAGAAAGAAAGAGAGAAAACACCCTCTCTGGTGTCTCTTCTTATAAGGGCACCAGTCCTATTGCACCAGGACTGCACCCTTATGGCTTCATTTAACCTTACTTCCATTAAGATCCTATCTCCAAATACAGTGATACTGGGGGTGAGGACATTAGCATATGCATGTGAAGGGGACACAGTTCAGTCTTTAGGATTAGCACATAATACAAGGCCCTCCACTGTCTGATCCCTGCCTCGCAGGTTCATCCACATCAGGCTGCTCATGGGTCCCTGTGCACATTGTGCTTTCCCATGTCTATGCCTTTCACTCATCCTGTGCCCTGTGTCTGAAATGATCACCTACCCCTTTAAGGAAGTCCTTGCTACTTTCCAGGTTAGGTTAGGTCCTGCTGCCTTGCATTTCTCTGCTTGATCTACCTTTAAATTTACAAGTAAATCTCCCTGAGGTTACTGTGTTTTATCCATGATTGAATCTACATTACAGTATAAAATGCCTGCCACTCAATGGACTCTTTAATTCCGCTAGTGGGATCCCAAGAGGTTAGAATCACAAAAGCTTGATGGACCCACCAAAGAAGTGAGGGGAGAGAAGGGGGACATGTTTATTGTTCAGTGATAGCACAGAAAAGGATGTTCACATAGAAAGTAGAAGGAGAATGTATAGTCATTGAAAATCATAGGAAGATATATTCCAAGGAATACATGGACAGCTCATTTCTAGATTATAGGAAATTCAGGAATTAATACATACAAAATAACATTAGGTTTTTTAAAAGGACACTCATTGATAATTCATAAGAGAGTTCCATCAGAGTGTGGCTGAAGACGAGCCAGGTAATGGAAATTTAAGAAGAGAATGGGCCAGGTGGTGGTGGTGACTACAATCTCAGTATTTGGGGGGCTGAGACAGCAGGATCATAGGTTCAAGGCCAGCCTCAGCAACTTAGTGAGGCCTTCAGCAACTTAGTGAGACCCTGTTTCAAAATAAAAAATAAAAATGGCTGAGGGTGTAGCTCAGAGGTAGAATTCCCCTGGGTTCAATCAGAAGAGGGAGAGGAGGAGGAAGAGGAAGAGGAGGAGGAAGAGGAGGAGGAGGAAGAGGAAGAGGAGGAGGAGGAGGAAGTGGAGGAGGAGGAGGAGGAGGAAAAATGAGGGCACTGTGATCTCAAAGATTCTTTACATAAGTGAGAGGTAGCTTTATATTAATATTTCTCAAAATGGAACTAGCTTTTTCATTTTAGATTATGGAGATATTTTTTACTTGGACAGACTATATGATTTATAGTAATTATATTAATTACTATAAATTTCTCAAAATGGAACTAGCTTTTTCATTTTAGATTATGGAGATATTTTTTACTTGGACAGACTATATGAGCCATACTCAGAACGTTTAAAGAGAAAGTAGAAACCATTCAAAATAATTTTACAACCCTAAGGTAAACACTGTATTTTGGTGAATAGTCTCCCATCACCTTCCTATTTTTATAAAAATAGGAGGTTATTTCTCATTTGTTTTAGTTAGTACATTTGATAGTTTATGTAACTGTTTTTAGAACCTAGTGATTGCAAAGTATTTGTATAAATTTTGAAACATTCAGTGTCTCATTACTTCGTGTATTGCAGATGACTTAATTAAAGGACAGAGAAATTTCGCTGGTAATAGAAATGGACATAATTTACCCTGGGAAACTTGGTTTTCAAATGACATGCCTTTGATTAAAGTGCATACTTTTCTTTGGTTTTAGTGCTTCTGTGGATAAACAATTTTGCAACTCTCTTGTGCTTTGGGGGAACCTGCCCCCTCAGTTTCAAATATTGCCTCCCCTTTGTTTCACTGAACTCCAAGCTCTGAGAAAAGCACCAGGATGCGAGGTCATGGACATTCGTCATGCCTTTAAATTGTGAATTAAGACCTGAGGAAAACCCAAGGACAAAAGACAAGGACAAAGAACCAATTCCCCCAATTTTGGAAGAGGTTGTGGGGAGAGAAATTTTGGTTAACCTTATACTTTCTCCCTGCTCCCCAGAGGTGTCTCTGAGACATCTCTTTGCTTACTCAACTATGTGAGGCAGGTCCCCTGCTCCTGCTCTGAGTGAAATTGGAAAGTAGGACCACCTCTTCAGCACAAACTCTTGAAAGAGGCCTGTACTGGGATTTAACAGAACTTAAAGCTCCTAAAATGAAGGACTTGGCTACTCAACCTTCGAACATCCTTCCAGGTCTAAGATTCTATGACTCTTTAAGACAGGCACTCTGTAAAGAAGCTTCTATTTTAGTCCCAGGAACCCCTGGGAGCAAACTGAAGGGTGAATATTTCAGCCTAAGGTATGTGATGCAACTCCTCTGTTCTGAAAATAATGGTACTAACCTGTCCTCCCGCTCCCCCCGCCCCGCCCAAACACTGCCCTCCTTACTCTGCAATATGATTCTGGAATCAAATAGTTTCTGATTATGTACAAAAGAAGCTGAATCCCCTAATATAGCACTTTAAAAAAAAGACACAAAGCCAAATATAACACCTGAATGGACCTAGTCAACCTCAAACCATTTTGTTTGTTCTTATATGAAAAAATTAAACATTATCAAGGAAATGTGACCATATATTTAGATGCTGCATTGAAAATCAGAAATAAGTTTGACCCACCTAGACACTTCACATATGAAACTTCACAAATCTCTTGTGTGAGGTCTTAAATTGGATCAAGCCATTGTAAGTCAAAGCCTGAATAGAAGTCAATCTCTGGACATCCTATTTAGAGCTTTCTTATAGTTTGGCTCTACATATTACCACATGCTTGCTATTATGAAGCACATATATGAACACGCATACATAGATTCACACACACAGTCATGTGCTCTATGACCATTTTTCTCTTACTCACGCATCACTTACACTACGGTGGCCCGATAAGATAATATCGTCTAGTGACATTGTAGCCATCTTAGTTTCTATAAGTATATTCTTTGATGTTCCCACAATGGCTAAATTGCCTAATGACACATTTCTCAGAATGTGACCCTGTCATTAGGTGATGTCGTACTGTATACGTGTGTGTGCGTGCATGTATGTATAGTCACCAGCCAGTTCCAGCATTTATACACACAATGGGTGCCTGGAAATATTTTACTTTTCTCTTCATAAGTGCCCATAGCTGCTTATTTTGAACATCTGGGATAATGGAACTCTAAACAAAATACAGTGTACACATAATGCCAGGCACACTTAATCCCCCTTTTGAATGAATTACCGAAATTAGTGTGAAGGAAAGAATTCAGTAGAGCTAAAAAAGCTGACCTTTAATATCGCAGCTAATATATTGCAACACAAAAATCTCCCTTGAAGTAGATTTATTCTTATGGAAGCCCTGTCACATGGGCCAAAACCAAGCCAAAGTATGACATCCAAAAGCCGTGATAAATGGCCATCCTAGGACGGGGAAGGTGTCCAGTAAGGTCTCCATGGTATTGGAGTGGAACCAGGTTAATTTAATATCTTTATTCGCGTTCTAGTAGAGGGTGGTTAAACGGTATCCCCTGCTAGTATGATAAATGTGCTAAGTTGGCAGCTGTTTAAAAAATTGTAATGACAGAGGATATAATGCTCCATGGAAAGGAGAGGCTAGAAATATGGCAGAAAATCATGAAATGAGATTCAACTTGGAAATATTAATGCCGAGACAATTGGGAATTATAATATGAAACAGGGAAATTGACCAAAATCAGGACTGGAGGGAGAAAATAAGAGCAAGTAACAAAAATCACAGTACGTACGGTTCACTCCCAAACAGGATCTGCCATTTCCAACAGCGGAGGTTGAAACTTTACATACTCGTGAATGTTATACAAGGCAGAGTGTGGAGCCCAGAGGGCTGTAAGGAGATGACAGAGGGGCACGTTAGGTCAAGGACCACGTGAGGCTGCTCTAATAATACCACAATCTGAGCTAGTGGCACTTCCAGAAGAGCCAGCAGAATTGCCTTCACCAGATCTGCTAGATAGCCTCAGGTGACTGGAAGCCAGTCACATTAGAAAGGTTTTTGGACTCCAGGAAGACTGAATAGGTGACAGGCAATAGGCACTTTAATGGCCTGCCTATGACAGTCAACCTATGGTGCAATTAAGAGGCAAAGCATTAAAAAGGGCCATTTAATCCCTCAGATGGAAGGTAAAAATAAAATACTAATGCCGCAACTGTTTAACTAGGACCAATAGTCAGAAGCAAGGCCAGTAAATATTTTTTTTCTTTTAATGATTCAAATACTACATTTTCCAAATAGCATTGCTCATGAGTAGAAGAGATGTGGTCTCCAGCAAAATCCAAGGTGAGTGAGCTTGCCAGGAGAATGGGGGGGGGTGTTTTGCTTTTAGTTGTTGTTATTGTTTAATCTCCTCTCTAGTCATCTTAAGAATTATTTGGAAGGCATTATTTATTTTTCAGATGACTTCCCATAAACATCAGCTGTGAAATCAATGAGATCTGGGTTCAAATTTGAGTCTACTATTTCCTATCAATGTATTCTTATCCTTGATTTCTTCAGCTATAAAAAGCAGATTATATACTACCTCTCAAGGTTGGTACAAACACTTAATGCATAATGTATAAGCAACAATTTTTACAGTGCCTACATATAGAAAGCAGTTGTAATGGAAGCATTACATTCAGTGAGAACCATCAAAGTGGCTAGGCGTGGTGGTGCATGCCTAGAATCCCAGTAACTGGGAGGCTGAGATGGGAGGACCACAGATTCTAGGCTGGTGCAGGGTAACTTTGCAAGACCTTGTTTCAACATAAAATAAAATAGGGCTGAGGGTATAGCTCAGAGGTAGAACTGCCCTGGGATCAATCCCCAGTACCACACACACACAAAAAGAAAGAAAGAAAGAAAGAAAGAAAGAAAGAAAGAAAGAAAGAAAGAAAGAAAGAAACCAGTAAAGGTTAAGAAACACCTCATTCAAGTCTCAGTTTCTCCCAGCCCTCTGAATTGGAGCAAGCTTTTAACCATGCTGTACCTCTGTTTTAAATGCAAAGAATAATGACACCTACCTTTTTATATGATGATTTTGACATTTAAATGAGAAGAAATATATAAATAACATAGACCAGTACCTGACATCTAATTATTCGAAAAATATTAGCTACTATTGTCTGGATGTGGTGGCATATGCCTGTAATCCCAGTACTCAGGAGACTGAGACAGGAGAATCTCAGGTTCAAGGCCAGCCTGAGCAACTTAGCAAAATTTAGTGAGACCCTTTGTCAAAATTAAAAAAAAAAGGACTAGGGTGTAGCTTGGAGATAGGATGCCCCTGGTTCAATCCTGAGTACAAATGAGCAAGGCTCTTAATTCCAAATATGTTAAATCAAATATAAATGATCAGTCACTGGGACTGCATTTCATTTGTCTTAGCTGGTAATCCTGAATGTGATAGCTATTGTTTAAACATTAGAATGGCTGAGACACAGCCGCCTGTAGTGATTAAGAGCATGATCCCTGGAATCAATCAGGCACACCTGGGTTCAAATCCTGCCTCTGACTCTCACTGGCTGCATCATTGTGGACATGTGATTCAACTTCTTGAAAGCTCATTTTCCTTCTCTGTAAGAGGATTTTCTAGCACATGGGGTCATTGTGAAGATTCAAGGGTCCAGTACCCAGAAGGAGAGTGCAAGAGCATTGCGGGGTGTGGACTGTTCCCACTGCTCCCCACATGTCCAGAGAGTTGAGGAAAGCCAGAGAACTCTCTCTTCTATTCCTCTTGTAGTGTGGGTCAGCTTCTCCTGGCGAGTTCCTACAACTGGGAATAGTTCCAGGGACAAGCTGCAGCTGAGGACACAGAGAACAGAAGAGAACAGAAATCAAGGACAGTTGGGAGACATAGCTGTGGGCAAACTCAGATCCTTGTGGATGGAGTTGGCTGGTCCTGGTGTCATTGGGCAATGATCATGGGAAAGAACAGACAAACAAGAAGCATCGCACGGTCTTAAAGATACAGCAAAAACCTCAAGATCCAAAGAAAGAGCAAGGTGATTTCTATGAGTCGGTCTGCAGGCAGTGGAGGATGAGGGTGGAGAAATCTCAGACACTCAAGGCTGTTTTCATTATGTAACTAGGAGTATATGTGAAAAACCACATCGCCTTTGAACCACCACTATTCCTTCCTTAATGAGTTGCATTTGGTTTTTGCCCATTCATAAAGCACTAATTTATCACAAATGAATTATTCCAAGCACCATTCTTTCTTATCCTCCCAAATAATTACGTGATGCTGTATACTGTTCAAATCAGATGAGGTCACAGAATAGAATCTGTTCACATTAAATATTTCTCCCCCACAGAACACTTTGTTTTCTCAGTCCACTGGAGGGGAGAAGAACAGAAATAATTTTGTCAAAAGGAAACAAAATATCTCCCTTAGAAGGGGTGAGAAAACTAGAAAGAAGACTGAGAGTTCTGCAGACAATCGATGTGTAATTGGTGTTAAACCAAAATATGAACAGTCTATGAAGATATTTATTAGTCCACTCATCTTCTGATCTATAGAGTGGACCCCACACAGATCAAAATTAGTGCCTTCCTATTTATAAATTATTCCCTGGGAGTTGGTGGGCATTTGAGGAAATTTCCAACTGCAAGGTTATTTGAGTACAGTTGATGTAGGAGTGAATTTGCTGTTACCCCAAGGAGCTTGTAAGAATTAGTAGAAAGGGGAACAACTCTGCACTTAGAGAATTTGGCCAAGAATAAGAAAAACAGGGGATCTGATAGATGGGTCCTTTTGTGATTTGGGAAAGTCAAAAGCAAGGTTGAGATGTACATGCACTTCTCTGTTTATTCTCAACGCCAGTGAATTTCTAGGGAGACAGCAGAGGAATCTTGACTAGCATCTAGGTTCCTCTTAGTCCTCTAGCAACTTCCTTACAGACAAATTTATTAATGAGGATCCAGCAGAAAAAAATTGCATTCCCAGGTGTTTAATTTGTCATTATAGTATCACTATGTATCTTACATATGTATAACTTTCACAGCAAAGTACTTTATCACTATTAAAATAATTTGGTTTGATTGAGTAAACTTTCTGGAAAAAAGATGCTGTTCTTGGCACAATTTTTGTTCAAAATGTAATTTTGTTTTTCAATGGAAAAGACTAGATTCTCATTATAGCAATAATGTACTAGTTCACTTGATGATCGGCTGATATAATGTCCCACTACTCTTGTATCCAGTAGGGTGGGATTCATAATTTCAACTACCTTCTGTTTTACAGCTTAAGTCAGCACATGTTGGCCAAGCCATAGAGGTATTTCTCCTTGACCAGGCAGAGATTCTTTTTGCTTATCTTTATATGCACAGTGTACAGCAAGGTATCTACATAGAGTGCAGGGTAAGAGATGTCCATCAAATGACCAAATGAGGTTTACGACGGCTGACACCTTATTAAATGGGAAAACTGCAAAGACTACGTGAGGCATGGCTTTCATCACTCATTCAGGAAATCTATATGAGAAATTTACAATTGCATTTATTATTAAACAACTTAATCTCTTGTCACACATTCTGTAGTACAACTTGAATAGTCACATGATGTATTATTAGGTAAGTATTCTCTTTGAAGCACTCCCTGAGTGTTAATCAAATGATAAACACAGGAAGGTGATTGCCATTTTGGAGAATTTTTCAGCATTCCCAGGAGGATATTACTAAGCTTAGGCCTTCTTAATAGTTAAGGTTAAAAAAAAAAAACAGGAGCTATAGTTCTCTTGTGCTGGGATCCCACCCGATACCCAGACCCCTCTGTTACTTTTGCCTATATGAAAACTGGAATTGGTACTTTGGACTTTAATAAAAAGCCTCCACAGCAATATTTTCATTGAAATGGAAATTGATTTAACTTTGCTGAATGATGAATTTCCTAAACAAAGCAAGCATCAACCTGGGACCTTCCTTACATAAGAACCTAGCATGGAGCAAAATGCTGGTTTATCTCAAGATCGAAAGAACAAGAAAAATGTGACATGCCTGGACCATTTCAATATCTTTTAAAAAGCATCCAACATACAAGGGATTTTAAGAACTCTTGAGGTGAGTTGCAGTTTTCCTTCTTAAAATACCTTTTGTCAGAAGTTTGAACAATGACAGTTAATAGTATAATGATAAGCGAAAAAAGAACCCGGAGGAACATTCTAGGCCATGCTTCCTCTAGAGAAGCCCCGACCCTTTCCAAAGTACTCTTGCTAGTTAGGAGGCAGGCTGAAGTCTGGAGACAAAGGTGAAGCCTATGCTTCATTTCAGTGTTTCCCCAGCTTCGTTTCCATGTGATGCAGCTTCTTACTGTGTAGAAAGGTTAGCTTGAGTGCGTTGGCAGGTGTTTCTGTGATACTTGATATTACTCTGGCTATTCAGAGGTGATTTCATTATTTGACTGCAGTCACAACAGATTAATAATTATTTTGTTTGTTTGGTTAGTACTGTGGATGGAACCCAGGGGCATTCTACCTCCGAGCTGCAACCCCAGCCCTATTTATTTATTTATTTATTTATTTATTTATTTATTTATTTATTTGCGGTACCAGAGATTGAACCCAGGGGCGTTCTACCTCCGCGCTGCACCCCTGGCCCTATTTTTTATACTTTATTTTGAAACCGGGTCTCACGAAGTTGCGGAGGGCCTCACTAGGTAGAGAGAGAGAGAGCTGAGGCTGGCCACAAACCCGAATCCTCCGGTCTCTGCCTCCCAAAGTACTGGGATTACAAGCGTGTGCCACCATGCCCGGCTTATTTTTTATTTTGAAACAGGGTCTCTCTAAGCTGCTGAGAGTCTTACTAAGTTGCTGAGGCTGGCCTCAAACCTGTGGTCTTCCTGTCTCAGCCTTCTTAAATATTGGGATTATAGGTGTGTGTTACCATGCCTGGCAAGATCAGATTTTGAATATGGCTTTTTTTTCTGCTGGGTTTATAAAAGAAAACATGTTATCTGAGGATCCCTTCTCCTTCCCCCTCACTTATTGCAATTCAACTCAATCTGGACCACAATCTACCACATTGAATGATTCCACACAATGATACAAGTTCCCGAAAGAGATGTGTGGTCTCAGATTCTAAAAGCTCATGTCATATCAGCACATCTCCACTGGGTGGCAGCATATGTTCAGAACAACCTACCATGGCTATTTGATATATTATTTCTAAAGAGGAATTTGTATTTTCATAAATTCTAATAATAGTCTTTTTTTATAAAGGCATTTCATTGGCCATGTAATTGACAAAAGATGAACAGGAACTAAACTATCTTTCAGATGTTTATATATTTTAGTTAATGGTTGCAGACTGCATATATATCTTGTTCACTATTGTATCACTAGTATCTAGTTTGGACCTGCAAATAGTAGGCATTCAAGATTTTTTAAAAAATTTATGCCAACATAGATCTAAAGAATAATTCTGAATTCAGAAAAATAAACTTTCCTGTCTATTCAACCAACTGTCCAAGGGTTTCAGCCTAAATTGTTTTATACTTGGTAATCTAAACTCTATTAAACTCGGTGATCATTTATTTTATCTGCTATTGTTTAGAGAGATGTGCAAGATCCCGTTTTTAACAGAGTATAGGTGGAAGTTATGTAAGTTACCATGTCTCATTAAATCATGTGTATAGTCATGCAAACTAATTTCTATTTCTTACACATTTGTATTCTAGATGCAGCTTTTTAAAAATAAGCCTATTCAGGTTAGTAAAGTGAAAAAGGCCAGTTATGATACTCTTAGGGGTTTTGATTCTTGTTAATCTCTGTTTTGACTGTTTATTTTCATTGAAGATGCTTTTTAGACTAGTTTATTGAGCTAGGGTGCATTTTGGAAAGTGTTTTTGGCTATAGACAAATACCATCTGTATTAAAGTAAACTTGGAATTGTTTGTAAGAAAAAAAGATTATTAGTACAAACCAAAAACAGAAAAAGATCCCAAATGAGTCCTTGGAGAAAACCAAGAAGAATATACAGGTTTTTTAAAAAAAAAACATTTATAGCAAGCAGATATTTCAACTAAATAATTGTCACTTAAAATTGACAATTCCACAGTAGTAGTTTAATGTAATACATATTACTAAATATTAGTGCTTAAATGATTCTTAATGATTTAACAGTCAAAAATGACAGTTTAGTAAAATGAAGCTAAGTGGGAGTATATACATATACATACATGCTCTTTTTTTTTTTTTTGGTCATACTGGGGATTGAACCCAGTAGTGGTCTACTTCTGAGCTACACCCCTGGCCCTATTTTATTTTATTTTGTTTTATTATTTTGAAACAGGGTCTTGATGAGTTGCTGAGGTCCTCACTAAGTTGCTGAGGCTGGCCTTGAACATGAGATCCTCCTATCTCAGCCTCAAAGTACTGGGATTACAGGCATTTGCCACCATGCCTGGCTACCTACTCATATTTTTAAATTCACCTCCATGTGTATAGACATCTCTACATATCGCATGATGGAAAATATAAGTTCTTTCTTTGCTATTATTGTAATAGTTACAATCAAATAGATTTTCAGAAGTATTTTCTAAAAGCTGGTTTCATTTTTGCCCAGTTAAGGGAAAACTACAAGTACAAATTAAATCATGGAAAGCTAGCTATGCAATTAATGTTTAGACCTATTCTATTTTGTAGTTTAATTTGGATGTAATATAATGAAAGTTAAATTTTAGATTTCCTTGACCATTACTTGAGGAAACCAACTAGTGATACGGTATACCAAAGTGTGACATTTAAAATCCATCAAACAAGAATACAATTTACCCATTTGTAATAAAACATACAGTGTATGTTATTGTCTCTCTCTCTCTTTAGATATTTTTAACAAACAACTATGTACTATAAAGAGATTTTAAGATTTTTTAAGCAATGATTCTCAGTCAGATGATGGATGTTCATATGGACACAGCATGAAAGTGATGAGCAAGTTAGGCAGAGACTTCCACCCATGAAGACCTGGCATGAAAGGGAACATTTCGTGGGGCCTGAAGTCAACAAGATGCTCTCCGACAAGGTGGCAGTTACTGTGTCTGGGGTGGGAAAGAGAGGCAAGCACAGACTGTGTCTATTGTATTTAGTAGTTCTCCCTGTTCACCCCCTGCTTGGAGATAATGAAAGTGGGGTGTGGTTGAGTGGATGTGGAAGGATTTCAATGCTTCCTTCCCCATTTCTGCCTCACAATCTTTCAACCCTAATCTCAACCTCAGAATCTCAACCCTGTTCTGCTGCGTGTTCCTCCTTGGGTAAGCAGCAGAAAGCTCCAACTGGAGGCCCAGAGAAAGACTTTGCTCACACTTGATGTTAAATAGTTTTCAGTTGACTTGGAAAGACCCATGAATCTCCACATACATCAACCAGTAAGACCTTCAGAACACTGAGGATTTTTTTTTCTCCATAGAAGAACTAATCTTCATTAGTAGATTTGATTTATTTTATTTTTGTGGTGCTAGAGATTGAATCCAGGCGTGTAGTACCTCTGAGCTACAGCCTCAGCCCTTTTTATTTTTGAACGGGGTTTGCTAAGTTATGTATGCTGACCTAGAACCTGTGACCCTCCTGTCTTGGCCTACCAAGTACTGGGATTAGCCCAGCCCATTAGTTGATTTAAATCAACATCAATGGCACAGGCATGTGTCCACTCAGTACTTAATGAGACATCCAGAGAATTTGTCCTTCACAGAGGGAGCTGAGGGAGCCGGTTTCGGTGAGCAGTGTTAGCTTTGGATTGGAAGTAAGCTGCAATTGTGACCTGCCAGTAATTTAGTCTCTGTATTCTTTCCAACTTCACCTAAATACCAGTTTCAAATGCTAGTAGAGTTGTCTTTGAATAGAAATCTGAAGATGATAGGTCTGATTATAAAGTCTTACTGTTAACCAGACTAGAAATAGCTGGATTTTTGTTTCCTCCTGATAACCCAAAACTCCAATACTTAAAAGTTCCTCACATCTTTTCCGCATTCTTCATGTAGCTGGCTCCACCTCAAACCTCAGAGCTGCAGGAGGCACCTGTACAGAGAGGCACTGCCAACCTCCCCGCTATGGACTGACTAGTGTGCCCCTCAAAATTCATATGCGAAATCCTAATCCCCAATATGAGATAGGGCTTTCAGGGAGAAAATCAAGGTTAAATGAAGTCATAATGATAGGGTTATAGTCCCATAGGACTGGTGTTCTCATAAGAAGAGGAAGATGCAACAAAGAGTCTCTCAATCTCTCTCTCTCTCTCTCTCTCCTCTCTCCTCTCTCTCCCCCCTCTCTCTCTCCTCTCTCTCCTCTCTCCTCTCTCTTTCTGCTCTCTCTCCCCTCATGCAAGCATGGAGAAAAGTCCATATGAGAACACAGCAAGAAGTGTACAGACCCAAAGAGAGGTCTCATCACAAAACCAACCATGACGGTACCTCAATTTTGGTCTTCTAGTTTCCAGAACTATGAGAAAACAAATGCTTTTGTTTAATCCTTGAGTCTGCTACTTGGCTAGGATAGCCTAAGCAGAACAAGGCACTCCTCCTGCACGGGAGGCTTGTGGCCTCCCCTCGGCTTATCACATCACTGTATTTCCTTTTTCATATTTGTGACAATTAATAATGATTGCTTAATTTATTTACTTATGTACTTGTTTTTCCTTCCCCACTTAGAGCATAAGTTCCATTGAGATCACTTTAGATATTTTGCATATTGTCTGAAGGGAGAAGAGAATAAACAAGAAGTCAGGAGGCCGTGGTATTAATAGTTGAGGGTAAAGAAAATGGCAGCTTGGGCGGGATGGGAATGAGAGAGGAATGCACATGAGTTGAGATCTGGGAGGTATGACCCAATAGGATTTGCTGATGGATGCGATTTTGGAGCAGGGCATGAAGGGAAGGGAAGAATCAGGGTGATGCCCGAGTCTGGGGCCTGAAGAGCTATAGAATGGCGGGTTATTCTAAGAGATGTGAATTAACATGGGATCATTTCTGCTGTGGATCGGCACCATTGATGTCTCTTATTCTAGTCTAGTGCCTCTCAAAACTGAAATGTACATATAAACTATATAAACTATCAGGGAATCTTGTAAAATATAGATTCTGATTTAGTATCTGAACTCTATTATGTTCAGTGTATCTATATGTCTGTTCTTCCCCCAATATTGTATCATTTGATTACTGTAGATGTATCTTTAAATCAGGCACTGAGGTCCTTTCAGTCTCCTCCTCCTCCTCCTCCTCCTCCTCCTCCTCCTCCTCCTCCTTCTCCTCCTCCTCCTCCTCCTCCTTTTCTTCTTCTTTTTCTGTATTGGCGGTTGAGCCTAGGGGCATTCTACCTCTGAGCTACACCCCTAGCCCTTGTAGTTTTTTTTGCTTGGAAACAGGGTCTTGCTAGGTTGCTGAAAGTCTCTCCATGTTGCTGAGGTTGTCCTTGAACCTGAGATCCTCCTGTCTCAGCCTCCCAAGTACTGGGCTTACAGGAGTGTACCACCTGTATTGGTCAGATCAACAGAATTCAAAGAATGAGTATATGAAAAAGGAATTTATTAGATCAGCTCACAATGTAGTCCTGAGTTTCGACTGCACGTGAAGAATCAGAGGAATCAGTAGCTGGTCGGGCGGTCTAAGAGCCAGAGGCTTAGGATTGAAGCAACCACCAATTCAGTCCAGTCCAAGATGTGAAGATAAGGAAGCTCTTCAGAGAAACGATGGTGAAGTTTCAGCTCGAAGGCTGGAGGCCGATGATCTCAGACGAGAGCAGAAGATCAAGAAACTCTTCAAGGAAATGGCAGAGTTGGAAACCAACGATCTCAGATACGAGCAGATGTGTTTTCTTCAGGAAGAGTCGCAGCTCCCTCTATGCAGCTTTCTCCTTCTTTTATCTAAGTCCTGCACCTATCAGAACCCTGCTACCCACATTTAGGGCAGGACTTCCGGTTCCATCTGCTGTTACACAACCAAAGTCACATGAACTTAGGTGGGTCAAGTTGACAAACCAGACCAACTATCACACCACCACAGCTGGCAGTTTTGTTCTTCTTTTTCAAAATTGTGAACTCACTGTGCTAAACTCACTTACTAGTTCTAGGCAAGAATACCCCCAAATTAATGAAAAACAACAAACCACAGACCCAAGAAGCTCAGAGAAATCCATGGAGGATGCACACAAATGAGATATAGCTAGGCATATCTTAGTCATATTGCTGTAAAACCAAAATTAAGGGCACATCTTAAAGGCATATAGAAAAAAAAAAGATTCACTATGTACAGAGAAAGGAGATAAGAATGACAACAGACTTCTTGTCAGTAGCTATACAAACTGGAAGACAAGGGAGCATTATCTTTAAAGTACTGAAAGGAAGAAAGAAGAAAAAAAATTTTCAAGGCATTCAATACACAAATTACAAATGATCAATATCAGGAATCAAAGACAAGTTATTGTTGTAGCCCCTGCAGGCATTGAGAATATTAAGCAGCCAGGCACCGTGTCATACACCTGCAATCCCAGTACTTGGAAAGCTGAGGCAGGAAGATTGCAGGTTCAAGGCCAGTCTCAGCAAGACCTTCAGCAACTTAGCAAGACCCTGTTTCAAAATGAAAAATAAAAAGGGCTGGGGGTGTAGCTCAGAGGTAGAATGCCCCTGGGTTCAATCCTCAGTACCACACACACCCACAAAAAAATAAGCAAATATTTGCCACCTTCTACATGTCTATTTCTCAAAATTCACAATTTGACATGAGATGAAAAGGATAAACTCACAGACGGTACAAATTCCCAAAGATCTCTCATAAAAAAAGATAATCTGATTAGCTAAGTCGAATTCATATTTCAAAACTTTCTCATTGATGTCTTTTCCTGAACTTTTAAGGAATAATATCAATTTTACACAAAATATTTCAGAATATAAAGCAGAGGAAACTTTTCCCAATACACTGTATGAGGCCAGCATGACTCTTGTACCAAACCCACAGACCAATATTCCTTATATACTTAAAAACAAAATTTCAACAAAATATTAGCAAACCAAATCCTGCTAAATATAATGTATAATGATTAAAGTGAAGTTTATTCCAGGAATGTAAGATATGTAAGATCGGTTCAATTTTTAAAAATCAGTTAATGTTACAGTTGGGTGTGGTAGTACATGCCTTTAATCCCAGCCACTTCAGAGGCTGCAGCAGGAGGGTTACTAGTTTGAGGCCAGCTGGGCAACTTAGCAAGACCTTGTCTCAAAATAAAAAATGAAAAGGGCTGGAGATGTAGCTGGTATAGTGTCCTTGGATTCAATCCCTAGTGCCAAAAAAAAATCAATTAATGTGATTCACCATGCCCAGGTGCTAGTAAGAACAACCATATACTGTCTCCATAGCTACAGAAAAAAATGTTTGACTATATCAATTATCCATCAATGATAGTCTTTGTAAACTAGGAATACAAGAAAACTTCTTCAACCTGGTAAATCACATTTCTAATTTACCTGCAGGTAAAATCATACTGTCATGAAAGAACAAGTGCTTTCCCTTAAGATAGGAAATAAGGCAAGGAATACAGATTGGACAGAAAAAAGTGTCTTTATATAAATGACCTGATTATGTAGGAAATAAGAAGGAATTTATGAAAGGTATGCAAAATAAAATTTACCAGATTTCCTGTTTGTAGGGCGCAACCTGTAGCAACACACCGAAAAGACATTTTCCCAAAATTGCAAGGAATAAAGTATATCCATCATTTGGGGTAGGGCCTGCGATTCCCTCCTTCCCCTCATTTGATACTCTATGTCCAGCGTTTAACATAGTACCTGGAACACAACAGGTGCTCAGTAAATATACATTGAATTGGATGCATGGGTTTTAATTTCTTACCCAGTAATCTGTACTTTACAAGGATGAATCAACATGGTACCTAGCCGTAGGAAATACACAATTTTTTGAGAGACTAATAGGTAATAAAAAAAAAGAGTAAAATTGTTCAGTCACCTAACAACAGTGAAGCCCTGAGTTTACTCTTCTATTTATTTGCCTGCCAGGAAACATATCATTTCTATCTTAGAAGCATTATGTTGAAAAAGATGCTTCTTCTGCTTCACTTCCCTGCTAAATAATGTGTCCACAAGGTTGGTGTGTGACTGGTGCCCTTGGCTGCAGTCACAGGCTCCGTGTGACCCCTGCTTACATTGACTGCCCGTGGGTCTGTGGTAGTGTGTAGCCCTTTCTTCCTCATAAGCAGAAAGAAAGGATTTGGCTCAAATTGGATCACAATAATATTAATAATTGTGAGTCCACTGCTGCTCTGCATCAGCATGCTTCGAATGAAACTAAAATCACATGGTCATGCGCTGATATTCTTTTTTTTTTTTTACTTTTATTGGTACATTACAGTCTCACATCATAATGTAGTTCACAGTGATAGTGACCTACATGCACATAGCACTTGGTTGTTTTGAACTAGAGAAGCTACCAGGGCAGAGAAACACACATGTGTAATCCCAGTTCCTGAGAGGTCGAGACAGAAGGATCACAAGTTTGTGGCCAGCCTCGGCAACTTAGCGAGACTCTTTTTCAAAATAGAAAATTTTAAAAAGGGCTGTAGGTATAGCTCGGAGGTAGAATGCTCCTGGGCTCAATCCAAGAAAGGAAGAAAAGAAGGAAGAGAGGGAGGGAGGGAGGGCATAATCTTATTTTTAGCTATTATAAAGAAAAAAACATACTAAACAAAACTATTTATTTGAAGTTTGAATAGTATTCTGTAGATATCATCATTCAAGAACCTTTAATTTCCCCACAAAATTATCTTGCTTTGCTAGGAAGATAAACTCTATTGTTGCACTCAGCTTAAAATAGACCTAATAGAGATCTGGAAATCAAATTGTAGTATAGTATTTGGATTTTCTTAACCCATGGAAGGTACAGGTTCAGGGTAGAGACTCGGATGAAAGCAACATTGCTGTTGTCCAGCACTGAGAGGATAAAGTCCAGGTCACTTTCCCAGCAGGAGGGACTACAAGGCCAACAGTAGTACAGCATGCGTCTGGGGCCAGCGTGGACTATGAGGACACAGGCGCCAGCCGTGCTGATGTTGCATGTGAGCAAATGAGGACATTGGTTGGACCTTTGTCAGTAAACAGATGTGGTCCAGAGACACATGGGGAGCTGCAGCTATGGTTCAGTAGGAAGGTGACATCTTTTCCAGAGTCACTCTTCTCACTCTAATCATGCTCTCAGGTTGATGTGGCCAAACATGGGACTTAGGAGTTTAAGAAAATCAAGCTGGTTTCAGATGTAGTGAAATCTCCCATCAGAAGGGATTAAAGTCACTCAGTGAGCAATTTTAAATACCCAAATCATTTTCAAAATGTTTCCCTATGTTAACATGGTATTTCTAAACCAATCCAAAATAAACCCAAATATTTTTGTTAAACCAAGCCACCTCTCATTAGCTCAGAGCAATGGTTCTTTGTTCCGTTAGAAGGAGGCATGCCATTTGATCTCCTGGCCTTCTTTTGCTTCTATTCTAAATGTTGTTGCATGGCATTCTTTATTTTTGAAAATGAGGTTTTACTCTATTTCAGAAATTATTTTTCAGAACTTTCTTGCTTCATTTTGGAATAATTGGTATACTGGGTGCCTCTATATCAGGTCTAAGCAATAAAAGTATAGCTGGGCGTGGTGGCGCACACTTGTAATCCCAGTACTTGGGAGGCTGAGACCAGAGGATCCAGGTTCGCGGCCAACCTCAGCTACTTAGTGAGGCCCTCCGCAACTTAGTGAGACCCTGTTTCAAAATGAGAATAAAAAAAAAATAGGGCTGAGGGTGTAGCTCAGAAGTTGAATGCTCCTGGGTTCAATCCCCAGTACCGCAAAAAAAAAAAAAAAAATATATATATATATATATATATATATATATATATCGTCTCTAAAATAACATTTTTCATCTAATTTAAAAATATAACAGAAATAAAGGATTAAACATGTTACTCAAGGCTTAGATACAATGTCGATTTCTGCTACTGAAAGAAGGTTCAAATTTTATATCATTTATTTGCTTGAAAAACATGTATTGAACTCTAAATATTTGAAAAGGCTTAAGATGGGTAAGGAAAAGATAGAGATTGGTTTAGACAGTTTAAATTTCCAGACTAGATTGTGCCAAGGTTGTGGATCCAAGATAATAGCCACAATCTCCTATTTTAACTTTTACTATGTAGATAAATGTAATATTCATGCCTCTGATATGCCTTCAGGCAAAAATAATGACCACCCAATATGTGTTTTTCATAAGATTCAGTCTATAAATGTGGTCAGTGCAAATGGCTGCTCATGTGGTTCCAATCATTCATATTAAGAGCAAAGTCTGCTACAGAGACTAAAGGCCAGGACTGTGCTGACCAGGTCGTAACTTACATACTGTTCAGACAACTCCGATGAAAAACATCATGGCTGAATGCAGAGTGGCTGCCTCTCCGGTTCATATTCAGATTCTGAAATTACAGTGAAGTTGAGGTGGAGGCTGCCGTCCACTTGGCAACTTAAGTCAGCACGGCCAGTAACAACCTCCTTCCTGAGGCCTTTAGCTCTCTGCTTGGCCTTCTTGGAAATGCTGTTTGCTCCCCAACTTTCCTTTTTATGTTTATCATAGTTCATGAGCTACATACAATGTAAAACACAATCAGAGCCAGGTGTGGTGGCACAATCCTATAATACCAGTACTTGGAAGGCTGAGACAGGAGGATTGTAGGTTCAAAGCCAGCCTCAGCAACTTAGCAAGGCCCTCCACAACTTATTGAGACAGACCCCGTCTCAAAATAAAAACTAAAATTGGGCTGGGGGTGTAACTCAGAGGCAGAATGTCCCTGGGTTCAATCCTTAATGCTAATAAATAAATAGATTAATTAATTAATAAAATGCAGCCAGACTTACACCTATCTAGAAGGTAAAAGTGATGGATAAATCCAATAAATATGATAAATAAGGATCTGATTTTCTGGAAGAGTTCCCTGGCATGTAGGCTAAATTTCTTTTTCTGCAAATTCATATTTTCTCATGTCCTACTTGGAATGGCAGTTCCTTTGGGGATGGCCTGGTTTAGGCTCTAAATCAGCATTGCAACCTTCAGAGTTTCCATATAATGTCAGTAACAAACTTACTAGGGCAGTGTCAGCGTATGGAGGAAGGTAGTTCACAGTCTTCCTGAACTTTTCATCTGCATGATAAAGTGACAAGAAGACAATCTGGTACCCCTGCCCTATTTTGATTCTTTGCATTAATTAATAATTACTCTCCTCGCTTTATTCATCCTCAAGTGAAAAGATCTAAGGAAGAAAATACTGAGAGCATTAAAAATCAAATAAGAAAAACTGAATATAGAAAAGACAAAAAAATGCCTAAAAGTTACCTAAGTTACAAGATTTGTTGCTGTTTTTGTTGTTGGAGGAAACTAAAAACCCAACCAAAATTGGCTTTAACATAAAAAGGAAAGTATTGGCTTGTGTATTTGAAAAGTCCACGTGAACTGCTCCTGGCTTCCAGTGCTGCTTGATGCAGAATCAAAAATCTTCTCTAGGTCTTCGTTTCTTTCTTTCCATTTCTCAGCTGCGTCTCCTCGGGCAGCCTCCCACTTCAAACAAGCAGTGTGACTTCAGCAAGTCTCTATCTTACATTCTTTCTGTTTTAAGTCCAGAGATAAGAGCAAGTCTCTTGCCCAGAAACTTCCGCAAAAGTTTCTTTTCATTATTGCGGCTCTCCCTAAATTACCCGCTAATCCCAGCGGCCAGGGAGCACAATGCTTCAGTTTGCATAGTCTCATGTCACATGCTTGAGCCCAGAGCTTAAGGAAGCCAACCTGGACTGAGACGAGAGGAGGAGCCATTGCTTAGAGGGCATTTTGATTTGATTACCAGAAGAGGGGCAAACAGTTGCTGATGTCCACTACCTTACCCCTCCATCAAGCCCAGGATTGAAACCAACCCTTTCTGGTTAAGCTTTTCTGCACGTCTAATCCCGAAGCACTCTACACGGAATTCCCAAATAAAATCACTGTTTCTGTCACTCCTTTGGCAAGAAGTCCAGCACAGCCTGTGATGTTACGTCCTGAGCTAGAATTGTCTACTGTTTATACTCGCGCTCTTTGCTTTCCATGTGCATATTGGATATCACACTCATAGCTCTTCTGCAGTCAGCCTTGCTGACACTTTGATCTCAGCCCAGTGATAGTGATTTCAGACTTCCAGTCTCCAAAATTTGAGAGAAGAAATTTCTGCCTCATAGTCTCATGACCTGTCTTTTCAGTTCAGATACTGGTGCAGCCATTAGCTACATGGAGGGGCGAGCTGGCAGCATGTTGTCGGGACCATGTGGACTAACTCTCACTTTCTGCCCCATCACTTGGGACCTCACTCAGCCATTCAGACACTTGGGTAGACCTGGTAGGGCAAAGGATCCTCCACCAGTAGGGGCAAGGAGTCAATGGGTAAATATTCCCCTTGACTGTTTCCTGAGCTGAAAATTCCTTGCAATTCCTGTTTGAATTTTCAGTTGGTCTCCTGGAGGATGGAGTCCCAATTGCCCATAGCTTGGTCAACACTCTTGGATTGACTGTTCTTTGATTCCTGTTTTAACTTTTCAGCCCTCCCACCCCCACCCTGCCAATCCTGCCCTTTGGAATCAACTGCACAAATAAACCACTTGTTCTTGAATTCTTGCCTCAGCTTCTGCTTTCTGGGAAATACTCAAGTCTGGCTAAAAGTTTTTTGAAGTCAAGCTTAATGTCTCTAGTACCCAATATATTGATACATTTATTGATATAATTTGATTAAAAGGAAACGATGAAAGTGCTTGCAAAAGTGGGGCATGTCTACTGGTGAACAAATGTACTAGATGACACAGTTTAAGGACACAGATAACTGTCAAAATGCAAAGTGGGAGGTTTGACCCAGTGACCAAAGAGAAGTTTAAGTCAGCCAAACATTGGAATCTGGAG
Source organism: Glis glis (assembly GCA_004027185.1). Classification (NCBI taxonomy): domain Eukaryota; kingdom Metazoa; phylum Chordata; class Mammalia; order Rodentia; family Gliridae; genus Glis; species Glis glis. Next base: position 59,729 of record PVJS01003296.1, read on the forward strand.
TGTGTCACATCCTCAGCATTTTATATTCCTTTGGCCATTATTCATTCCAGTGACACAATTGCTCATCATTCCATTAAAAGTAATTTTCTAAGTGAATTCAATTATTTTTTTACTTTTTCAGGGCAATAAATATTTTATCTCAAATCCTTGTGATTTGCCTTCTTGACTTAGGGTCAGTGAGTTATGAAAATGTTTGTCTCTTTATCAAAATAAATGTAAGGGTTGATGAGTCTTCGTAGAGTTGAGCAATATCCCAAAGCTTGCAACACAGTGCTTTGATTCTTAAATTGCTCCTAAGTGCTACTTGACCTCTGCGATTATTATTCTTCCCATACACTGATGGGCAAGGAAGAATGAGTAACGCTTAGAAAAAAAAAGATCAATATATAACTACTCTAAGTCTCACACAAAGCCCATTGCCATGCCTGGCAAATGAATCGTGGAAAAGAAGTCCTCTCTGAAATGTACCACTGGGTCCTCAACACAATAATCTTAATGGTTTAGACTGCATTAGCAAAATAAACAAAAATTATTTCCTGCATTAACACAAAGCTATTCATCTTTGTAGGTTTTTATTTTTTTATAGTGACAGGCTTGTCTGGAAGACCAAAGCTGTCTAACACTTGCTTAGAAATGGAAAGGACAATAGATGTAGAATCTGACGATTGAGATTAGGGTCCATTGATGCCCCAGCCAAAGGACAATATAGGAAGGGTGAGAACTAACATTTACTGAGGACCTATGATGTGCCAAGATTCTTAACATATTACAATAGGCTGAATAAAGCTTCCCCTACTGAAATGATTAGTTCCTAATCCCTGAAATCTGAAAATGTTACCTTATAAGTGAAAGGGATCTTGGCCCCTGGATCTTGATAAGAGGAGATTATCCTTGATTATTCAGGTGGATCCTATCTGCAGTCACACGTGTCTCCATAAAAGCGAGGCAGAAAGGTATTACACAAAAGAAGATGAGAAGAATAGGTGGCCATGGAGACAGAGACTGGAGAGATGTGACCACAAGCGAAGGGATGCCAGCAACCCCCAAGAGTAGGAAGAGACAAGGAGCCTCTTTCTTTCCCAGAGCCTCTGTAGGGTGCAACCCTGCCAGCGCTTTGATTTCAGCCCGGTGACTTCAAACTTCTGGTCTCCAGAAATGTGAGAGAAGAAATTTCTGCTGTGTTAAGCCACCAATCTGTGATAAAATTTTACAGCAGCCACAGGAATCTAACACAGCTTTGGTATCTCATTTAATTCCCACAACAATTTTTTGAGGTAGCAACTACCCTTATTTTATAGATGAAGAAAGAAAGAATCAGAGTAAGTGTCCTAAGTCACCTGTCAAATAAGTGGTAGAAAAGCCATTCGTTTCTCAGTTGAATTCCAAAGCCCAAGGTCTTTATCACACCCTGTATTGCGGCCACACAAACCTGTTCACATGTCCCTTCCTATCTCCCTGCTCCCACGTCTGCTCCCTGTACCACACGCCCTCTCTTACTTGCCCTCAAGGACACGGGGACCTTCACGTTATTCCCTGGCCCAGTCCCGAGTGTCCTTCGCTCTGGTCTCATCACACCACTGTCCTTTGCCTTCTCTTCCTCTCTGGAGTATGAGCTCTTCTGCAGCAGTCACTGCGCCTTTATCTTCCTTCTTCAGATCTACCTGCTGTCTGCTACCCAAACTGCATAGAAATACTTGTGAGTGACTGCTTTATGCCACGTTCACTTCTAGATAGACACAGGCATAAATAAATTAGTGTTACTAAGAATGAGGTTTTTGGAGTTTCATGTTTGAACAAATGAGATGCATGATAGGGTATCATGACCTTTCTGTTTCTTTATGCTGCCTCAGTTTCCTCATAGTTCCATGGGGGATAATATGGTATCTACTTCATAGAGTCAGTGTGACTATTAAAGGAGCTAACATATGCAAAGGACTCGGAACAATGTCTAGCACAGGATAAGAGCTATGTAAATGTTCTCTTCTTAACTTTTATCACCTCTTTTTTTGTTTATAAAAGGGGAAGCTCTCTTTTGAAAGTAAGCAAATGAATGACCTAAGTTTTGAAGTTATGATCAATTTTCATAATATTGTGGTTTGGTAGAAAACAGAAGCAATCTACAAATTTAACTTGAAATGGCTATTTAGCTCCCAGTAGTAAGATAAAAGTGGAAGAATTAATGCATACACATCTATTAGCTTGAACCAAAAGTAGAAAAAATAGCATGTGAGAAGACTCAGATATCGCCCCTATTTTTGCCTGTTGGAATTTCCCTTGAGAGTTTCTAGCGTTATATCATAGTATTTGTGAAGTGAGGAAGCCTTTTAACTCTGTGTCTTAATGTTACATTAATCTTTCATTATTTTTCTATTTCTAGATTAGCTCCTACCAGAAACTAAGTCTACTTCTTTGCCTCTCAATGATGAACAAATTGGGCTGATTTAAAACACATGGAGAAGAAAGTGCAGCTCTTCTGTTTGCATGTTTGAGACCTGACATTGTTTTTAATTGGTTCACAAGTTTTTAAATAACAAGTGAAAACCAAGACTTTTCAGGAGATGCACAAAGAAAAAAACATACTAGAAAGTTTTGAGGCTTTTTTTTCTTTGTCTTTGTTTTTGATCTCACAAAGTAAACATCAGATTGTTTTGCAATGAACACATACTTCAGGGTACAAAGGTATACAGAGCTTGAGAGCTAGGATTCAGAGACCATTGCTGAACTTAAAGAAAAAACCCCATTGTAATGTCTGGACACTAGCAACTTGAAAGCAAGTAGCATCAGTATAGTTTTGTAGCTTTATAGATATCCCATAAGTGTGGTCCTTGCTTGCACTGAAGGAACATACCACCACATTTCTTCTCCAATGGGTTTACTATGCACCAAGGATTCCTCTGTGTTTTATTTCTTTTGGTTGGCTGAAACATATCATGACTATAGACTCTGAAGCATGTGGCCATGTCAGACCGAACTACTTGATCTATCTTCAATTCCACAGATTATCTCCATAGTTGCTGTCAAATGGAAGAGCCCAGAAACACCCATTGATCCCCATAATTTGTCATAACTGGTATAGAGGCAAGTCAATTGTAAATGAGTTGAAGAAGAAAAATGATTAGAATCTGAATGGGACAGAAGAAAAGTAGCAACATGGAATGGTGGTTGGAATCAAGAGGCATTTTGGAGAAAGAATCAACAAGATGTGTAAACTGGATGAGGTTAGTGTAGTAGACAGATTAGTTAGAGATGATACTGAGGTTCCTAATTGAGAAAAATGTGTGGATAATAGTTCTATGGGCTAATAGAAGAAATACAGGAGTCAGAGGATAAGGGGAAAGTCAGTACCATGGTGAAGAAGAGATGGAATGTGTTTCTGAAAATGTTGAATTCAAGATTCTTGAAAGATAGCCATGTGAAGATAGATGCCCAGAAAAGAGGTGGAAATTCAGAATTGGGCTTGAGGGGAGTAGGTGGGGTATCACTTTACATTGATTTTTCTCAATATTTAGAGCAATGTTTATAGTGTTGAACACTAAACAAATTCTTTTTCACCATTTTCATAGTTTACTTTCACAACAGAGTAAACTATGAGTAAGCAAGAATAAGAGGGGAACTATTTATTATTTTTGTTTTATATAAAAGGAAACCAAAGCTTAGAGAGGTTAAATAATTTGCCCCAAGGCTCACTTTGGAGATAATGCCAAAACCAAAACCAGAATTAAACTTATACCTTCTGAAATCTGTGCTAGTATGGCCTAGACACTGTGCAACGGGAAACTAAAATCTTACGTTTATCACTTGCAAGTATAGACTGGCTCTATTGCAGAAAGGTGACACATGAAGCCATGAAAGGTGATAAATTTCTCCTGGGGACTATGTGTATTAAATAGGCAGAGGCGGAAGAGGAACCAGGGTAGGAAAGAGGGTTGAAGTGGTTAGAGAGGTAAGAGGAGAAGCAAGAAGGAGTTAGAGTCAGAGAAAAAAGAGAGAAACTCAAATTTCAAGGAGTAAAGTGCTGTCAGCAGTATCAAAGATCATTTCTTCCTTAATTCCTTTCCATTTCCCATGCCAATGTCATCCAGAGGCAGACATAGAGGAGGTCCCTTCACAGTTAGATGCACGAGGGGTCCTGAACCCTACATGAAATACCTCTGCCTATGTGTATAGAGCAAATCCATGTTTCCACCTCTAGCTCCTTGCCCCAGGCTTGAAGACTCAGTGTGATGGTTGCTTCGACAGATGTTAAGCTCTACCTCCCAGTAACAGAGTCATCACTAAATTTCACAAGATTCCACATGCAACCTTTAGTCATAGATCAGTGTGTAATAACATACTTTTAAATGTAGATCACATTGGAGATGCCATGTCTACACAACAGCAAACAGATGTCTTGGCAAAGAGAAGAGCCTCCATATGTTTATGAGTGGCAGTATCCCATTGTGAGAACCAGTTCCCACCTTTTCTTCATCTTAGATTTAAAACATTTGTTTCTGATATATAGAGGTAAGTCTTCCAGACAAAACCCTGGCTTTCAAAAAGCCAGTTTTCCTCTTAAAGTAGGCAAATAATATGCAAAAGAAAATCCATGTACTGACTCAATCCATTCTACAGATTCAATAGGATGAGTGTTTACTGAGTTTTTCCACATATAAAGCATTATGCTAGCCTCTCTGGTGATATAAATATGTAACAATATATATCCTTCAAACATTTTTGCTCGGACAGAGATAGTGGTACCTACCAAATGTTTCATTTGCTCTCCTGCATTTCTCAGCCCTCTGGAGTTAAGCAAGGCTATGTGGCTATATAAATAACATGCCAATAATCTGTCCATGAGTGATCAAAGCATAGATGATCTGGACAAATATCCCCCCTTATCTCTCTTCCCCTTTCTTGATAATCAAGAAAGCTATTCTGGATAGTTCAGTGCCACAATGATAGAGCCTCTGCCAGTTGGAATTCCCAGTAATTACATGAAACAGATTTTTCCACTAACTCATGTTGGATATATGGTGTGATAAATAATCTTTTTTTCTCTTCAATTTTAGCCGATGAAATTTTGGAGTTGTTTGTTACTAAAGCATAATCCTGACTTATCCTGACCAATACATTTACCTTTCGGGAGGTCACATCTAAAAACTCTAATTGGTTGATCATACATCCCACTTTATCCAGAATAGTCTTGTTTCATGCTTTTTATAGATTAATTAATACCTGTTAATTATTTTTACCACAACATTCCACTTTCAAAAGTATCCTGGCTTTTATGATGCTATCATTTGGATCTTGAATGTCCTCCAAAGGCCCACAGGTTTTTTTGTTTTTTTGGGTTTTTTTTCGCGGTACCGGGGATTGAACCCAGGGGCATTCTACTTCTGAGCTACACCCCCAGCCCTATTTTTTATTCTTTACTATGAAACATGGTCTCACTAAGTTGTGGAGGTCTCACTAAGTAGCTGAGGCTGGCCGTGAACCCGGATCCTCCGGTCTCAGCCTCCCAAGTATTGGGATTATAAGCGTGCGCCACCACGCCCGGCTTGGCCCGCATGTTTAAGACCTGGTTCCCAGCCTGTGGTGCTATTGGTCCTAAAGAACCCTTAGGGGATGGGCCTAGTGGAAAGAGGTTAAGATGTTGGGGGCATGTCCTTGAAGGAGATACTTTGCCCCTGGCCCCTCCTCTCTCTTTTTTCTTTCTGGTCACCATGAGGTGAACGGGCCTCTTCCACCATGTGCTCCCACCATGATGTGCTGTGCCACCACAGGCCCAAAGTAATCATGGGCTAAACCTCTGAAACTGTGAGCTAAAATAAATGTTTCTCCTTTTAAGTTGATTTGTCTCAGGTATTTGTCACAGTGATGGAAAACTGACTAACACAAATAATAAATTACATGATCACCCTTTAGAGAGAAGATAGCCTATGATAAATTACATACAAGACACACAAATATGGCATTAGGAGGAAAGAAGATAATCCTCCCAAAAGGAATTGATCATTTGACCTGGAACTTAAAAGAATTCTGCCAGGCAGATGTTGGGGCAGATGAGGTTTGAGGGTAAAGGGCATCCCAATAGTTTGATCAGAAGTCCAAAGATAGTGCATATGATATTTTGGAGAATAGAAGGCAGATTAAGGTAAGTGTGGTAGAAGTTAAGACAGAGGATCAGAGAGTGTAGGGAGTCACAGAGATGATTAATTAGATACATTATAATTTCATCACTGTACTAGTCAGCTTTGTATCACCGTGACCAAAATACTTTACAAGAACAACCTGGAAGAAAAATTCATTTTGGCTTACTACTTTAGAGGATCAGTCCATAGTTGGCTGGCTCCAAGACAAAAATATCAGGGTGGTAGGACATGGCAGAAGAAAACTCAACTCATGGCAGCCAGGAAGCAGAAAGAGAGAGAGAGAGAGACAGAGAGAGAGAGAGAGAAATATGAAGGGACAAAGAACCTATATAGTCCCCAACCCAAGGTCCCCAGTGACCTACTCCTCCAACCACATCCCCTTTCATACAGTTACCACTCAATTCAAACTATTAATCCATCAAATGGATGCATTCATTGATAAGATTAGAGCCCTCGTGAGTCAATTTCATTGATAAGATTAGAGCCCTCATGAGTCAATTTTTTCACCTCTGAATATTGCTGCATTGTCAGCACATGAGCTTTTGCAGGGGGTATTCCAGATGCATAGTCATAACACTTGAGTTCCTTGAGTAGTTCTTGTTCTCATCTTTGACTTTATGACTCTGTTATGGTTTGGATGCAAATGTCTCCAGAAAGCTCATGTGTTTGGCAATGCATCTAGGTTCAGAGGCGGGACCGGAGGAGGTAGGTCACTGGGGGTGTAGCCTTGGAGACTATATCTGTCTCTGGCCCCCTCCCCTCTCTCTCTTTCTCTGCTTCCCACCATGATGAGCCAAAAATGGCTTTCATCCACCAGGTCCTAAGGCCCGGATGCCAAGAAGTTTCTGCCTGGGAGCCTGCCAAACATGGACTGAACCTCTCAAATCTCTAAAACTATGGGCCAAATAAACCTTTCTTCCGCTCAGTTGTGCTTGTCAGGTATATTGGTCACAATGATGAAAAAGCAAACTAAAACAGACCCATATCTTGGGTAACTCAATTAGAAAATCATCTAAAATATACATTGCTGAGATAAAGGGACTTTTGATAAATTTCACATAGGAATTTTAGTAAGAGTGACCCAACAAGAGTGAAACGGTTGTTCAATTGTACCCTGTGGTGATTGATGCTTAGGAAATTATTTTATAAATTATACATATAGTGAAATAGGTACTATATTCTGTAATTGGAAATGGTTGCACTACCAAGCTCTAAAATATAGTATAAAGAAAAGTACAAATGGTAGTTGTGAGTTGCACATTCCAACTTGCCTGGGACAGACAGAATTCAAGGCTATGGTAACAGTAATCCCCTTTTACCCTCAGGAGGATCTTAGCTTGGACGATAAACTATGTGGCCTCCCTTCCTGTGACACTCAGGGTGGAGGTCATTTCACATTCCTTCATTTTCCTTATTCTCTCAGATTTAATTAGTTAGAACTGACTCCAATCCACATCTGAAAAAGCTTGGTGTGAATTCCAACATCAGTCATTTGGGAGGCCTTCTTCTCTAGCCCTGGAAAGTACAAAAACTTCACAAATTCATGCCTCAGATCCTCCACCTCAAGCCAGCAACCTCCTCCCATCCAGTCTGAGTGTCACCTCCCATTGGCTCTTATTCAGGTTTCCCAGACTTTAGACATAATACTCAATTTCTACTTATTCCTTTATACCCATGCTTTAGTTAGTAATAGAGTATGAGTGTAAAATACACACAAAAATACATAAACCAAATGTTAATGTAAAACATCATTGATTAACAAGTAGGACCAGGGAAACATTTAGGAGCTTTCAAAAACATTTCAATGGTTCTTCTGCATGGAATTACAGCTTGTATTATAAAACATTATCTCCCAAAAGCACTGTATACATTTGTCATATGTACACAAAACTATCTTAGATTCTATGCCATAACTAAATGTAATTTAGTTTACATTACCAGCAAGATATAACCTGCACATGATTGGCTTATACTATTATTTTCACTTTGTTCATAATAGCAATATTTTAACATAAGTCCTTCTAAATATGTGTCAGAACTGCTAGTTTGGGGAATTGCATGCTGAACATATTAGCCTGCTATAAAGTGTAAGAAAGAGCCAGGCATGGTGGTGCATGCTTGTAATTCCAGTACTTGGGAGGCTGAAACCGGAGGATCTGGGTTTGCGGCTAGCCTCAGCTACTTAGTGAGGCCTCTGCAACTCAGTGAGACCCGGTTTCAAAATAAAGAATTTAAAATAATAGGGCTGGGAGTATAGCTCAGAGGTAGAATGCCCCTGGGTTCAATCCCCAGCACAGCAAATAAGTAAATAAATAAATAAATAAATAAATAAATAAATAAATAAAGTGTAAGTAAGACTTGTAGAATCAGACATGGTAAGGCCAGGCAATGTGGCCAGGTTGTAATTCTGTAGTCACTGCTACAGTTTGGATTTAGATTCTGTAATTTACCAGCTGGTGACCTTGGGCAAGTTTCTGAACTCTTTTATTTATTTTTTATTTTTTTATTTTTTTGCGGTACTGGGGATTGAACACAGGGGTGTTCTACCTCCGCGCTACACCCCCGGCCCTATTTTTTATACTTTATTTTGAAACCGGGTCTCACGAAGTTGCGGAGGCCTCACTAAGGAGAGAGAGAGAGAGAGAGACAGAGAGACAGAAAGACAGAGAGAGAGCGAGAGAGCTGAGGCTGGCCACGAACCCGGATCCTCCGGTCTCCGCCTCCCAAAGTACTGGGATTACAAGCGTGCGCCACCACGCCCGGCCTGAACTCTTTTAAATTTCAGTGTCTTCATCTATAAATGGAAATGACATGACAAGTAGTTTCTTCATATGGAAGTTTGGAGCTCATTTGAGAAGATATTTGCCAAATATTTAACATAATACTTGATACATTTCATTGATTTTCTTGGATTTAATTAGAACTGGCTTGAATCTCCATCTGCCAAAACATTGTGGGAAGTCCATTACCAGTCATTTAGAAAGTCCTCTCCTCCTTCTTTGGGCACTGCAGAAACCACAGGAGCTAATATATGTGAGAAAGGGACCTCTGCATACTACAGAGCTATATTAACAAAACCAGAATGGTATTGGAATAAAAACAGAAACATAGATGAATGGAATAAAATAGAAGATACAGAGACAAATCCACACAATGAGAGCCAGCTGATTCTTGACAGAGATGCCAAAAACGTAGGTTGACGAATAGACTGTCTTTTCAACAAATGGTGCTCGGAAAACTGGATGTCCATATGTAAAAGGATAAAACTAGACCACTATTTCTCACCTTGCACAAAAGTCAACTCAAAATGGATTAAAGACCTAGAAATTAGACCAAAAAGTACACAATTACTAGAAGAAAATATAGGACCAACTCTCTAACATATAGGCCTAGGCAGAGACTTCTTCAATAAGATCCCCTAAACCTCAAGAAATAAAACTGAGAATTAATAAATGGGATGGCATCAAATCAAAAGGCTTCTACACAACAAAGGAAACAATCAAGAGTGTGAAGAGAAAGGCTACAGTATGGGAGAAATTTTTTTGCCAGCTAGGACTATATAAAGAAATTTTTAAAATACTAAAAATGAACCCAATCAATAAATGAGCAGTTGAACTAAAAAACGCTTCTCAAAAAAAGAAATACAAACATCTGGACATGTTGGTGCACACTTGTAATCCCAGTACTTGGGAGGCTGAGACAGAAGGATCACAGGTTCACAGTCAGCCTCAGCAACTTAGTGAGGCCCTGTTTCAAAATGAAGAATAAAAAATGGGGCTGAGGGTGTAGCTCAGAGGTAGAATGCCCCTGGGTTCAATCCCCAGTACCATAGAAGAAGAAGGAGAAGGAGGAGGAGGAGGAGGAGGAGGAGGAGGAGGAGGAGGAGGAGAAATGGCAAAAAATATATGCACAAAATGTTCACCATCACTAAAAATCAGGGAAATTCAAATCAAAACTACACTGAGATTCCATCTCACTCTAGTTAAAATGGCAATCATCAAGAATACAAACAATAATAAATGTTGGTGAGAGTGTGAGGAAATAGGAACAATTATACAATGTTAATAGGATTGTAAATTAGTACAACCACTATGGAGATCAGTATGGAGGTTCCTCAAAAGACTAGGAATAGCCACCATTTGACCCAGTTATACCACTCCTCGGTATCCTTCCAAAAGAATTAGTCAGAATACTATAGTGATAAATGCATAGTGATGTTTATAGCAGCACAATTTGCAATAACCAAATTATGAAACCAACTTAGGCGTCCATCAACAGATGAATGGATAAAGAAAATGTGATATATACACACAATGGAGCTTTATTCAGCCATGAAGAAGAACAAAATTATGTCATTTGCAGGAAAATGGGTGGAAGTAGAGAGGATCATGCTAAGTGAAACCAGTCCAACTCAGAAAATGGAGGCACATTCTTTTTCTCATATGTGGCAGCTAAAGAGAAAATAGGAAAGAAAAGACACCTCATAAAAAGGAGTATTGAGACCAGTAGAGTAATAGAAGGGGATTAGGGAAGGAGGATGGGAGGTAAAAAAGGATGTTTAGGGAAGGAACAGACCAAGTGATGTTGTGTGCATATATGAATGTATCACATAATGATGTATAATTACAAACCAATAAAATTAATTTAAAAAGGCAGGGGACACTGTGCCTCTGCTTCTTTACAAATGGTAGACAGGTGTCTAAGTCTGTTTTGTATTGCTATAACAAAATACCTGACACTGGGTAATATATAAAGGAAAGAGATTTATTTGGCTCATGATTCTGCTAATTGGAAGGTCCTGGCACCAGCATCCTGTTGAGAGGCTCCTGGCTGCATTACAACATGGCAGAAAAAATGGCCACATGCAGAAGGAAGTGAGGACATGAGCTAGTCTCACTTTATAACAACCCACTCTCATGAGAACTAACCCACTTCATGAAGCCAGCATTAATTCCTTCTAAGGGTGCTGCCTCCCTGACCTAATTACCTTCCACTAGGCCCCACCTCTTAAAGGTCCCACCACTTGGACATTATCACAGTGGGGACCAAGCCTCCAGCACATAAACCTCTGGGGGACAAACCATAGTACCTCAAACCACACATAGCAAGACCCAAGTGGATTTCCATGTTTCAAAATCAATCAAGAATTCTTACTTAGGTAGAAACCTATTCTTCCCCTCTGTTGTGTTTTTATCTTCTTGGAGTTTCTATTCCAAGTTAATGTCACATCATCCCCCATTTAGTTACAGTCTAAATAGCTTTCTGGCTGTGTCCTATAATTTTCCCCAACTTTAGTGAAGGCTCCTTAAGAGAAGAAGCCAAGCCCCAAGTAGTTGGTCAGGTCCTCTGCACAAGGCGTCCAGCTGAGGGCTAAGCAGGAGCTAGAATCTAGCCTGTACTCTACTCTCCAAGCCTCCTCTCCTAGTGTAGGGCTGCAGTCAAAGGAAGCGGGTCCATTTTCAAATTGGCACAGGAAATCTTTATAGGCCACAGGCAACCTCAGTAGGAAATATCAATTTTTTTTTCTTATATAGTACTGGGGAATGGGCCTGGGGTTTCTACCTATGAACTACACCCCAGTCCCTTTTATTTTTTATTTTGAAAGAGTCTTGCTAAGTTACCACATGCTGGCCTTGAACCTGTGACCCTCCCGTCTTAGCTTCCCAAGTACTAGGATTATAGGTGTACACCACCACACCCGGCTATCAATTTAATTATATTAAATTGCTTGTAATGTCTTTTTTTTTTTTTTGCAGTACTGGGGATTGAATCCAGGGCCATTCTACCTCCAAGCTACACCCCAGCCCTATTTTTTATTCTTTACTTTTGAAACAGGGTCTCACTAAGTTACAGAGGGCCTCACTAAGTAGCTGAGGCTGACCGTGAACCTGTGATCCTCTTGTCTCAGCCTCCCAAGTACTGGGATTACAAGCGTGCACCACCATACCAGGCTTGCTTGTAACTTCTAACAGAGCTCCAACATAAACTGGAGGTGTGGGTGGGGGTCCTCAGAAAATGTGTCTAAAAAATAACAATCTAATTTATTGCTTGAAATATATTCTGAAGAAGAGTTAAAAAATAAAAATGTGGAAATACAATAAGAGACTGAGGACAAAGAAAGTACCTAAAAGTAGTGATTTTTTAAAAAATTTTTTACTAATCTCTAATGAGCAAAGGACAGAGAAAAGCATTCATATTTCATAGAAAAAGCAAACTCAGAATGTTATGTGGTAAAATGAAATGTGCCTTAAGCATCTCACATCTGTAAAGTATAAGCTGACCAATGGAATTGCAAATTACTAAGGGCAATTAAATGATTTGCCACCTAACATGACATTACCACATGGATCACTGTTAGAAAAAGCCTTTGTAGGCTCCCCATGCCAACAGTGAGTCATCAACAATATATGAGTTTGTTCTCTTCTTGGTCAGTGTCCTTGGAAATGAGATATTTTCCCAGTGATTTGGTAGAGGAAATTATGGTCATCAATAAATCTTTTCTCTTTTTTTCCCTCTTCTGTCTGCAAACAGTAACTATGATGGGTAGGATCCTCTTCCCCCCAGCTTGGCTGACATTTCCCTGCATGCAAAAAAGGGAAAAGATATAGTACTGTAACAGTGAGTGGAGAAATAAGTTATTTTAACTCAGTGGATGTATGTTTCTAATATGTTTCTAAAAGTAATATGTTTCTAATGTTGTCTTTTAAACATGATAAAGCTTAATAAGTAAGTGGCTTTTATTTGTTCTTTGGTTTCCATATTTTGAAACTATTCTCTAACAATCTTTCTAGTCCCCTTACACAATACGCTCCCATTTCAACAGAGCCCATTAACAAACCTAAGTCCAATATTTAAATAAAATTCATTCCCAAATATCCTTATGGCATGCAGGCTTCCACTGGAACTTTTGACCTGCATTAATAAATATTGTCTTTTTTTTTCTCCTTGTGTTGATATGTTTATGACTAACACAACTCTATTGTAACTAGATGAATGGAAGTTAAGTTTATAGCAAACAAAACTGTTTTTTTAGTATAGTTTGTCAATATTTAGAGATATTTCAAGTCCAAAGATGGATACATATTCTAAGTTGCTTTACTATTTTTTTATTTTGAAATATCTTAACTAAGAACAGGCTATTAGTGAAAGTTTATGCATAGTCTGGACAGCAGAGGTAATAGGGACACAAAGGAATTAGTTGGTGCAAACTGAATATTACAGGAAGACATATTTTGGCATGTTGAAGATAATTTCTTCTTAAATATCTAAGGTACTTGATCTGTAAACAAAGATACACGAAATCACCACTTAAAGAAGTAAAGTGAAGAACAGGATCCAGAGCAAATTCTGCTGCAGAGAAGACAAAAAAGCAAATTGTCTGGCTTAAATTTATATTCTAAGTTCTTACTGTACTGTAGGTAGTTTTGAATTCAATTATAAATCTGTATTGGGGGTTATTTTAAATGATTACATATATTTTGAGCCTACTAATATCCAGAGCATATTTGAGACAAATTTTAGAAAGCTTAATGATATTTCAAATTGTATCATAAAGTAATTTTTATTCATGTACACATATGTAGTTTTTATAAAATGGGAAAAAGCCCAATGCAAAAGACACTAAGTGTAGTTATTAACACAAAGATTGTGAAACTTTTTAAATCAAATATCTCAGTGTTTGAACATAAAGACTACTAGTTCTATGTAGATCATTTCAAATGAAGAATAGAAAGGAAAACCAACTATTTAGGTTGGAATTCTCTAAGGAAATTTTAAAAATATGTACTGGAGATTACTTGAATCAAAATTTCTGAGTGACTATTTTAGTTTCTCAAATGCAACAAAAATATATTGTTGGGGAATCCCAGAAAATGAAGAAAGGGAGAAAGAGATGAACAAAGATATCAGTAGTCCTCACTCACTCTGCACAGGGAGCCTTGTGCACCAGCGAGTCCAGGCCAGGTTCAGAAACGCTGTTGCCTTTCACAATCTCACTCAGACTTGCAAGGGCTCAGCTCCTGAAGACCTAACGCGGATGTCTCAGAGTCCAGACACACCATGAAGAGCTTGTGCTTCCTGAGATCAGGAATGTTCCCACAGCAGCTTTTATTGGCTTGATTTTGCTTCTCTTCCCAGTCATAATAAGGGTGTTGGTATTTAGGTGAGCAGATTCCTGGACGGGCTAATTATGATTTCAAAAGAGTTGACGTATATGTTGTTGGCATTCCAGTCCACACTGGTTTGCACTTTCCACTCCCAGCTTAAAAATGAGTGTGAAAGAGAGTTAAAATTCAAGCATCAAGTGATTGAAAACAAAATGAAGTCCATACCACCCAAATAACTGCTATGTGCATAAACCACCTATCAATTATTGCTTGAAACTGAAAGCTCTTCTCCATGTGACTTGTGGCGGTGACTGTAATGTACCAGCTAATGCCTCTGCAGTGAAGGAACTGTTGCCCCAGCTGCTGGAGGATGGGTTGGCAGAGGCCTATGGTGTCATTCCTTCCAGAACTATGTCAGCTGCAAAAGGTCTCCTTACCCAAACTCATACGTTTTCCTGGGGCAGCTGACAGCTAATGACTCACTGATACAGGAGTATACAGGCCTGCCATCTTGGCCTAATGAAAAACAACCTTAAGGGCCATTCTAGCTCCAGAGCCCTCAGGGGGTCATGGAGTCTGCCTCAGCTGTCCTTGGTCCTGCATCACAGCTCCACCTCTTCGGTCCATGGGCGTTGATCCCAACCCACTCCTCAGGAAACAACCTACATGTTGAACGCAGTCCCAGAGTCTCCTGGAAGGAGAACTGAATACATGATTGAATTAGATTCAAGTTTGGGTGCCCTTTGTCTTACTAGACAATGTGAAAACTGTTATATTTTAAGTTAGAGGCAGCTCATCTTTCCCTTTGAAAATTATCCGATAATCTTAAACTCATTGGCCACTCCCAGCTCTCAGAGTCTCTACTGTGTGCTTCTGCTTGAACATTGTGACAGAGAAAGTCATTACTGTGATTGATTTAGTTAAAGTGGGAGAGGAAATGGAGATGCCTTTATAGCTACCATTATAATAAAAGCCATAAGTACTTTAATATAAGCGGGAAAGGGAGAAATCTCACTGATCTGCATGGAAAACCAGGCTGGAGTATTCATATGGCCACCTTGTCCAAGTCAGGCAATGCTAAAGGCATTAATGAGCCTAAATACAACTGTTCTCTGAATTTAAGATAACTAGGTAACAATCACAAGTTTGTATGCATAAAGAGAGAGACAGGAAAAAAAAAGAGAGACAGAGGAAGAAAGGAAAAAGAGGAAGGGAGGGAATGGATAAAAGATAAATGGGGGAAGAAAAGAAAATGTAAAAAACTCTGTAAAGGAGTCATAAACTCAAATGCCTAAAGAATCGTGGAGTCGATGTTAAGTGATATGGAGCTGAATGTGTTACAATGCAAAATGATAGGGACTATAGCAAAGTAGAGATGACAGCCCATCCAAAAGAAGCAGCCATGTCTTACCTCTCGCCCATCATTTCTTGGAGTGGAATAGAGTTAATATTGCTAGGTCTTGCAATTTGTTTAGAGAAGCCACGAATTCAGAACTTTTGTAGAGTTTTTTGGTTCACAAAATATAATATCCAGACAAAATACCTTTATAGTCCAGATGTTACCCCAGGGCTACGAGTTTGTAAAGCCTCTCAGAACATTGATTATAATATAATGTTGGCTTTTTTCATCACATATTTTTTAAACCTATGTACAAATCAATTTTTGTGAATATCATAAGTCAAAAGAACTTCACTGTTTAATGGAATCCCTTAAGGACTGACTATTTTATAAGCTTTTTTAAATGAAGGAAATTGAGAGACCAATCTGAAAAGTAGTTATATTAAAAATGCGATGAGGGGCTCCGGCCGCACACTGGCGGGGCTCCGCATTGCACACTCTGGGGGCGCTGCAATGTTCTTGGGATGGGGCAGCGGGTTGCCGCTGGCGGCCGGAATCCACGCAGCCAGGGAGAAAGACCTTGCAGGATGCAGTGTAACTACATACATTACTCCAGATTCTTCAGCCTTTGAAGGTGGACGTGCACCTGAGACTCTCCAGGGCATTTCCCGGCCTTTGGCCCTAGTCTGGGGCTGCAGCATTGATCCCTCTTGGTCAGAGGTTTCCGGCTTCTTGATCTGGGAAGCTGCTGATTTCCCCAGCTCCCCAGCCTGTGGACGGCCATCGTGGGACCCTCCAGCCTCTGATTGTTACACCACTATAATAAATCCCCTCTTATAGCTATATATACATTTGATTGGCTGTGTTTCTTTGGAGAGCCCTGGCCAATACCACTCCTAAGTGGCTGACAGGAGGGCAGCACATGCAGTGTGGATACACTGGACAAAAGGATGGTTCATGGCCCAGAGGGAAAAGCACAGACCGCATAGTCTCATCACTCTACTCAGAACCATGTGCAATTGAACACTTAGGAATGGTTTATTTGTGGAATTTTCCATTTAATATTTTTGGACCAGAGTCGACTACAGGTAACTGAAACTGCAGGAAGTGAAAGGGTATCTAAGCAGGCACTACTGTCTTACAGTTTTAAAAGGAAATATTTATGAACTTAAATACCTTCTATATTGGACAGGGTTCTCTAGATTAACAGAATACACAGAATGAGTATATTTTAAAAAGGGATTTATCAGATGGCTTACAGTTTGCAGCAATGTAGTCCCAGGTTCTGACTGCACGTGGAGGGTCAGAGGAACCAGTAGCTGGTCGAACGGTCTAAGAGCTGGAGTCTTAGGATCGGAGCAACCACTAATTCAGTCCCAGTCCAAGATGTGAAGATCAGAAAGCTTCTTCGGAGAAACGATGGTGGAGTTTC